>CM069916.1:94376917-94544917 GCA_036172215.1 Camellia granthamiana | reverse complement strand
CCTTGCCATCAATATCTTCCAGCCGATACGCGCCATTGCTGGTGACCGAAATGATTCAATATGGTCCTTCTCAATTTGGGCCAAGCTTGCCCTCACTGGGATCCTTCTTGTTGCTGACAACCTTTTTAAGGATGAGGTCCCCAACCATGAATTCTCTTGGGTTGACCTTCTTGTTGTAAACCCTAGCAAGCTGCTACTGGGTATGCCCCCAGCAGAATTGTTGTTCTCCTCCATTCTTTCTTCCAATAAATCCAGATCTCGGGCAAGGTATGCCTCATTAGATCCCTTATCCACTCATTGGGCTCTAATTCCAGGGATGCCGACCTCTAATGGGATAACTGCTTCAGTGCCATATGCTATGGCAAAAGGTGATTCTCCAGTGGATCTTCTCGGCGTAGTCCGATAAGCCTATAACACATTAGGCAATTCTTCCACTTATTTTTCCTTAGCTGCTTCCAGCCGCTTCTTGATCCCATCCAAGATGATCTTGTTGAATACCTCTGCCTAACCATTGCTCTGGGGGAAACTGGGGGTAGAATAATAATTTTTGATCTTATACCTTGCACAGAAGCTCTTGATCAGCTTACTATCAAACTAGGTGCCATTGTCTACCACAATGGCTCTGGGATCCCAAACCTGGTGATGATGTTCTTCCAGATGAAGTTCTTCACATCAATAACTCAAATCTTCGCAAGGGATTCAGCCTCTACCCACTTTGTAAAGTAGTCTGTGGCTATTAGCAAGAATTTTCTCTATCCAATTGCCTGGGGCAATTGCCTAACAAGGTCCATGCCCCACTAGGCAAATGGCTAAGGACTGGATACTGGATTCAGATCTGCTACTGGCTGATCTATCAAAGGTGCAAACCTTTGACACTTTTTACACTTCCTTACATAGGTTTCAGCATCCTTCTGCATGTAGGGCCACCAGTACCCCTAAGATATGGCCCTATGAGCAAGTGGTCTAATCCCAGCATGGCTTCCGCATACACCTTCATGGATCTCGTAAAGGAAGTCCTCAACCTGGGATGAATGCACACACCTCAAAAGGAGCCCAATGAAGGACCTTTTGTAGAGATGGATTTCTGTTGATAGGAAAAATCTAGCCGACTTCAATGTGGTTTTGTGTGTTCCTTTTTATCTATTGGCAGCCTGCCATCTCTGTAAAACACAGCTATGGCGTTCATCCAGCTTAGACCCATCTCTAAACACATTGCTTCGTATTCTGTGATGAGGGGTTCTATACTTAGGCCTGACAGATAATCCACCATTATTGTCCTGGCCTCACCTGATTTCATCGTGCTGGCTAGGTTAGCCAAGGCGTTGGCATGGCTATTATCATCTCGACTAACATGTTGTAGCCATCAATTCTCGAATAGTGTCAACAGCTTGACAACACCCTTAACATAGGCTATCATTCTTCCATCTCAAGCTGCACACTCGTCTGTTGCTTGGTTTATAATGAGCTGGGAGTCACAGAAGACTACTACCTCATCGGCTTCCATGGCTACTGATAGCTTCAACTCCGCAATCAGTGCCTCATACTCTGCTTCGTTATTTGAGGCCTTGAATCTCAAATGAATAGACTGCTCTATCATTCGCCCTTCTAGCGATACTAACATTACTCCTGCCTCTGCTCCTTGTTGGTTTGAGCTTCCGTCAACAAAGAGCCGGAAGGAGTCTCTGATGTAGATATCGCAAGGCTTTGGTTTCTCTTATTCTTTCTGCATTGCTGGTGTGGGGTTCTTTGGCCCCAGTTAGGCTTCCTTTCATTCTCCTGGGCATCCTAAGCCACAACTCACCGAAGCCCGTCTTGGGATGGCACCAGGAGTGAACTCGGCCATAAAGTCAGCTAGAACCTGGCCCTTGATTGCTATTCTAGGCCTGAATTCCAAGTCATATTGACCCAGCACCATTGCCCATTTGGCTACTCTGTCTATCAGATCTCCATACTGCAATAGGGACTTTAAGGGATGCTCAATTAGAACCACAATCTTGTGGGCTTCGAAGTTGTGATTCAACTTTCTGGAAGCCATCGCCAGGGCTAGTTTTAACTTCTCCAAGGGCAGGAACTTGGTTTCTACGCTCGCCAGGGTCTTGTTCACGTAGTATATCGCCTTCTGTTCCCCCTCCTCTTCGTGGATTACCACCGCGTTGACAGCGTGGTCTAATACTACCAAGTGCAGGAATAGTTCTTTTCTAGGTATCAGAGTTAACAAAACTGGAGCTGTTGTCATGTACCTTTTCAAGTCGACCAGGGCGACTTTGCATTCTTCCGTTCACAAAAAATCTGTTGCCTTTTTCAGCAAACTAAAAAACGGTTTGCACTTATCCGAACTTCAGCTAATGAACTTGTTCAAGGTTGTTTCCCTTCCAGTCAACATTTGTACTTGTTTGGCTGATGTCGGGCTCTTTAAATCAAGGATGGCTTTGATCTGATTTGGGCTTGCTTCAATGCCCCTCCTGGTGACCAAGTATCCCAAGAACTTACCAGACCTGACTCCAAATGCACATTTTAAAGCATTAAGTCGGAGCCGATATGTTCTAAAGATGTCAAAGACTGCCTTCAAGTTGGCCAGATGGTTCCCAAGTTCTTTGGTCTTCATGACAATGTCATCGATGTAGACCTCTACTGTCCTCTCAATTCGATACTTGAACATCTTGGTCACTAATCTTTGGTAAGTTGCTCCTGCATTCTTCAACCCAAAAGACATTACCTAGTTGCAGTATAGTCCTTTTGGAGTGATGAATGTTGTCTTCTCTTCGTCAAGGGGATACATCGTTATCTGGTGGTATCCCCTGTAAGCATCTAGGAAGCTCATCCTTCCATGCCCGGATGTGGCATCCACCAGCTGATCGATCTTAGGCAAAGGGAAGCTATCCTTGGGGCAAGCCTTATTCAGGCTGGTGATGTCCACACAGACCCTCTACTTATCGTTCTTTTTTTTCACAACTACTGTGTTGGACAACCAAGTAAGGTAGTTCACCTCTTGGATGGCTTGGGCTTCCAACAGCTTGTCCAGTTTCTCTTCGACTGCCGCCACATGTATTAATGTCAGCCTTCTTGCTTGCTGGATGACAAGTTTGGCTGACCTATCCACATTGAGCCTATAACAAGTGACCTCGGGGTCAATGCCAGGCATTTCATAGGGTGTCCAGGCAAACACTTCTATGTTTGCTCGCAAGAAAGTCTCTAACTCTTTTTCCTCCTCCTCCTTCTCCACTAAGCCTAAGTCGAGAAGAAAAAAGCGCTCTTTATCACCTTCTTGGACCAGAATCTTCTTCAAAGCTTCCCCACTCTTGTCGACTGGTTCTTTGCCGACATCATCTAGAACCTCCCTGTCCTCGTCTTCAATCTTCACTATTTCAGTTTCTCGCACATTGTAGGTGGACTTCATTGCTGCCATGGAGCAATTTTTCGCCTACACCTGGTCTCCTCTGACCTCCTCTACTCCTTGTTCGGTTGGGAATCGTAACAGCTGGTGCAACGTTGAGGGAATAGCCCTTATGGCGTGTAACCACAGTCTACCTAAAATAACATTGTAAGGGAAGAGGGTGTCAATTACTGTAAACTTCGTCCTTACCTTCTTCGTGCTGCCTGCACCTCCAAATTTGTGGCACCGAGAGGCCATGTTGGCATCCTGTTGAATCCAATCATCGGGTTGTGGGATTGTTCTAGATCATCTAGGTGAAGGCCAAGCTCATTGTAACATCTAATATACATGATGTCACACGAACTGCCTTGATCAACGAGTATGCGCCTCACCTGGCAATCTCTGATCTTCAAAGTCACTACCAGAGCATCATTGTGTGAATGCTGCACCATATCTAAATTGGCCTTAATGAAAGAAATCATCAATCCCTGATATTCACTCTTTTGCGACTTTTTCTGCTGGACCTAATATACATGCTGCAGATACTTTACTCTTTGGGTCTCCCCTCGTACTTTATTCTTATTCACTTTCGAGTGAACCACATTGAGTACCCGAGGTCCATCTGCCTGTTGTGGTGGTGGTGGCAGATGTGGTGCTGTTGGTGCCTAGGGAAGCCTTGCATGCTCTTCCTTTGTCCTTGCCTCATATACTAGGTCTCTCAGGTGGCCCTGTCTAACCAGATCTTCCAGGTGTCATTTCAAGGCCCTACATCCCTGAGTCATGTGCCTATCCTCATTGTGGTAACCACAACACTTCCTAGTGCTTTTCCCCATAAACTCACCTGGGAGCTTTTATGGCGCCCTGTAATATGGCTGGTTCTTGATCCTTTCTAGAACCTTGTAGATCGGGATTCTGAATACCATGTTGACTGCCTGTGCAACCCTCAACCCTGTCTCCTGCCTGTTAGCACTGGTGTTACCTCGGCCTTGCTTTGGCAAGCCGCTTCTCTTTTCTTACTTTGGTGTCTTCATTCCTTATATGTCTTCCTCTACTCTAGCATACTTCTTAATTCGTGCCATGAACTCCTCCATACTCTTTGGTAGAGTTTTCGCTAGTGATTTCCGAAGCAGACATTCATCATCTAGGCTGTTTTTGAATGATACGACCGCTAGCTCCTGGTTACAAAACAAAATTTAGTTGAACACCTCATAATACCTTTTTGGCATAAGCCCTGAGTCTTTCACCATCACTAATGTTCAAAACCAGTAGGGAATCTACCCTTAGTGGCTGTAACTTGTTCGTAACAAAGCTGGCCACAAACATCTCAGCCAAGCCTTCCCAACTCTTCACAGTTCCTTTCGGTAACTTGTGGAACCAATTCAATGCGATCTTCCCAAAGGATGAAGGGAACACCTTGCACAACAACTACTCATTCCCACTCCACAAAGCCATTGAATTCAAATATAAACCAACATGAAAGTTCAGGTCAGACTTACTGTCATAAATCTGAAACCTCGGTATGTGGAATCGCTTCGGGGCCTCAAACGCATCCAACTCTATTGAGAACAGCATCCTCAACTTGACGATGGATGTGATCTTGGCGTTGAACTGCTTTCTCTTGAGGTATTCTCCCAAATCCTTCTTCGTTTAACTGAGAGCTCGGCTATCAACATATTTTAGTCTTTTTGGTACGCTACTCCCAGTGTCATTGTGTGTCCTCATGGACTTCTCTTCATTCATTGTTTCAAAACACAGGCCCTTTCCCTGGATATGCCGAGGCTCTTTAACATAGGTCCCCTTGGTTTGAGGCGTCTTCTGCGACTCACCTTTTACTGACTCTGTTCGTCTGACGTCCCGTGACAGTCGATGTGAGCGCTCCTTTCCCCTGCCATGCTGCGGGACTACTGGGATTGTTTTCTGCCCCCTTTCTAGGCATCAGTCTTGGCTGCTGGTACTAGCGTATCCTGTAACGGGAACGATGGTTGCAACACATTGTTTTGCATCATGAAGTTGACAACCGACTGTAGGTCTACCAACTTGTTTTCCATCCCTTTCATCTCATCGTCCCTCTTCAGGCATCTATCCTTCCACACCTGGAGGTCACTTTCATTGTAATATTCATCTCGGCCAGCTTTCTTCGGGGCATTACCCTCTTTGCCGACGTTCTTCTCCCCAGGATTTGGATCTTGTGCTCCTTTATTACGGTTTTCCTCCCCGACGTTAGGATGCATGTTCACAACTCTCACTGTGGATATCGTCCCCAATCTTTTCTTCATGCCCGTTATTGGCTATCTATTCTCCTTAAGTTGCCTTAGACGGTCCCAAATTGTGGGTGTTGATTTTCAACCACACAACCAAAAGGGGAACTTAGCTGGAGAGCATCGGCAGAATAGATTAAGCCCAACAACCTATAACAAGAAAATAAGAGTACCGCAGTGGTTCGCCACCTGGGGGCACTCTGACAATCAAGTCAGTAATCAGTATCTTTCACAAATAGCAAATAGTACTCAAAACTCACAAGAATGAACTTACCTTAGACCCACGAGAATGCCATGTTTTTATAACCAGTAATGACCTAATCCCTTTAGAAGCCTCACTTCAATGGACGCAGGCTCAATGCTCATCCTGGACCCTCTGCTAGATAGAGATAAACTCTTCTTGAGCCTTATCCTTATCCAGGCTGAGATCCTCCCCTGTTCTAGGACTCTTGTCCCTTATCTGCTTATCTCGGATTTTGGTGTCTCCGCAATCTCGGCAATGTGACCAGGCTACGTGGCACCTCGGCTGACACTTCGGCATCACCTTACTCACGTGTTGTCATTCATAAAATACTTCCTCACAAATAGGACTAGCGTCTCCCATATGGGAATATTAGCTAGAGACTCCTTAGCCATTCACCTTCATTACCTACCATTTCTAGAGCAACAAATTCAGATTCCATAGTGGAAGAGACTTTACAAGTTTGTTTGGATGATTTCCATGATATAGCATCACCTCTAAGAGTAAACACATAACCACTAGTGGAATTAATTTCACCATTATCTAAAACCCAATTAGCATCACAAAATCCTTCTAATACAATAGGGTATCCTGTATAGTGAAGACCTAGGTTCATAGTACCTCTCATATATCTTAGCAATCTAGCTAAGGCTACCCAATGTTCATGGTTGGGATTTGTAGCTCGACTTTTTCGCGCCTCCTTTTGGAAGTTAAAAAAAGCCCTACAGTTCAAACTCCTGTGGTTTTGAATCTGATCCCACAAGTGCAATGTGAAATAGATAATCACCAAAGAGTCCAAATCTGGCAAATCTTTTAGAAAATCAATTTTGAATCAAATTGCCAAAAATGGATTGCTTTGCCAGATACAAAGTTGCCACCTAAATATTTTATTTTTGGAAAATTTAGGAAACCCATAACTCGTGCCAAAAGCCACGTGTCTGTCATCACCAAGATTGTCTCGGCTCGGGAACTTGGGTACGAGAGGAGAAGGTCATGAATTGAGCACCCCCGCTTGCCCGATCAAAGATCGGCCTCTACTAATCATGATATGATTTTTATCAACATTATATGCTCTTGTTTCGGTTATTTGGCTAGCATTACTATGTGATGTGCACACACAAGTATAGACTAACTTTGCAAGAGTTGGAACACTCGTTTCATGTTTGTTTTTGAAAATCGTTTCTAAATATATACCACTTGAAAAAGTGATCGCATATAAACACTACTCAAATTATTCTAATTCAAGCAACAAGCCTTCATCCACCGGCATTCAAGCAAGTATAGCATTTAAGCAATTAGCCTCATGGTAAGCATACTAGACATGGTGACATCAACACTCATGCAATATGCTAAAGCGAGTAAAGACTCACCAAGTACTCCAAGCCAAAATGAAGAAATGAGTTAGAAAAATGCATGATCCTAACTTATGCAATAAGACTAATGCAACACATGCAATATGCAATTAATAGGCTCGGCTACTAATGATGACATATGAATCAATTAAATAGCTTGTGGCCTAAGCACGTATTCAAAGAAGAATTAAACTAACAATGCAGTTAGAATGATGAACTGAGCCTCAATGCATGCAAGACAAATGGATGCAAACATGAAGTATGCTAAAAGAAACATGATGTCCTTAATCTAGCCATCGTAAGCAGTTAAATAAAAGGGAGAAAGACGTGGGGTTGGGAGACATACACATTATTACAACATTGCGCTCTCACGAAGGAGAGTCCGAATGAATAAGCTAGCTAACTAATTAACTACGCTAAGCTAATTTTTACAACACAAATCAAATTAGCTAAACTACTCAACTACTTATTACAACAAATGAATTAACTAACTAGTTAACTAACTAATTACAAAACGAAATTGAATAGCTAGTTAACTAACTAATTAAATAATTACAACACAAGTGCAATTAAAAGAAGTATGCTAAATAATTAAATTATTAAGCTAACTACTCCACCTTGGGAAGCGAGGGATGCTCATGCACATGCTCGGTTTCCACCTGAAAATGCACTGTTTTGCCTCCGGAGCCTCTGTTGCGCAATAAAACATGTATACACTGCTACCCACTTCCAGAATGGCTCTACTTTGCCTTACAAACATTCTGCTGAAGTTTGCATCAGTGGCCGACCGGCTAGTGATGAGGGTTGCCGGCCACCAGTGATGGCCGGCCGGCCATCAAAGGTGGTCTGCTGGCCGGTGGAAAGTGGCATGCCAGCTACTGCTGCCCAGTTCTCCTTGCTGCAACAGAGGACAAACAAAGCATATATAGGGTATTTTCAAGGGTTGCCTGCACAACTCACTCCTCATTTTCATGAACAAATCCAAGGAGTGGTGAACTTAAGCCACAATCCACCAACTCAAGCAATTTCATTGCATGATGGCTTGTGAACCAAAGTGTGCAATTCCAATGAATGCAACAAAAAGAGACACAAAACCTCCTCCCTTTCATGAAAGATCAAGGGAAGTGGTGACCTTGGAAACTTGAATCATTTCATCACTAATGAGTATAAAATGCTTCAAGTTTCCATGTATTCAATTAACGTCCGATTGAACACAACCAAATTATTATCTTGCACCATTTTAGTCTGAATTTTAGTTACTCATTTTAGATTACCAACCATTCTTTAATCCATTAAGTCTAATGGTGAGTTTAAGTCCTCTAAATGGAAAGAAGGCTCAAACTAAAAGTTGTTTTAGGCATGAAAGAGACATCATGCCGTTGGTAATGAACCCCCTAAGGGATTAAACCATTAAGCATGACATCTTAATCTCATGCTTTAAACAAACAAATTGTTTGAACCACTTTCAAAGCAAAACAAAAGCCAAGAAAGGAGGGAGGTTGCAGAGATGATTAGTGCTAAAAATAAGTGAGAAAAGTATAAATAAATGCTATCAACTCAAACAAGATGGTGTCTAAGGCCTAGAACACCAATCTCATGAGGACAATTACACTACAAGTATCCAAACAAGGCTCAAATGCAACCAACAGCCCAAAACAGTGCTAAAACAGGTCTAATACAGTGCTAAAACATGATGGAATTGAGCTAAAAATAGTTAGATTAATATGCTAAAACATAGCACAAACTAGGCTAGTAAACAAGACACAAGGAGGGGAGGCTAACCCCTCCAAATTTGAACTTCAAAACATGATTGTGGCCACTGAAAAAGCTCTGAAAATCAATGTTTAAAAGCTCTAAAAAAGATAGTAAAAGGGTGGGAAAGACAAGGGCAAAGGCCTCCACAACAAGGTATAAAGAAGGGCTATCAACCCCTCAACCTTTAATGGCCTTAGGACCCAAGTTTCAGTCCAAAAATACAGAAGTTTTACGGCTCAAAAATAGTTGAAAAATAGCAAAAATAATAGTAGATAAAGTAAGCAAATAGACAAAGCCTTATACCTTTTGAAAAGAAGAAGCAATTCAAGCAACAAAACCAAGGCAACACACCCTTCAACAGCTCAAATCATGCTCAAAGACACCTTAGCTCAAAGATGAGAAGGTTTGGTTAAGAGTATATAGGCAAAGGTTAAGGAATTATAGGCTAAAGTGTAGAGATTTGCTCGAGAGAGAGAGAATTGTAGAGAGAGAAAAATTTTTGATCTCAAAATTTTCTAACCCCAAAACATAAGAGAAGGGCCTCCTATATATAGAAAAAATGAATTCCCTACAAGGATATCTAGCCCTGCACGTGGGGGCAGATGCATGCATCTGTGCAAATAGCTGGCACAACTGTCACAAAATATCTGCAAAAGAAACTGGTGGCCGGCCGGCCATCACTGGTGGCCAGCAAGCCACATCAGTGGCCGTCAGCCAAAAAGTGATGGCCGGCAGCCTCAAAAGGTGGCCGGTAGGCCACTAGAAGCTGCAGGCTTGAAGAACCAAGACTTGGTCCAAAACTGAGGCAACAAGGGTGTAGGGTTTGAAAGGCTCAAAGCTGGGGCATTCTGCTAAGGACTTCAAGCATTTGGCGAGCAAAAACATTCATCATCGGGTGTGCATGCAATGGCGTCCAAGTAGTAAGGGCTGTCAAAAATGGAGTGTCTACAAGATTGTGTGTATATCTACTAAATCTGCTCACATCATATGGAATGTCTGGGCGAGTACAATTCATTATATACATAGCACTACCAATGAATTTTGCATATTCAAATTGTGAAAAACTATCTCCCTTATTCTTTTTAAAATGGTGGCTAGGATCATGTGGGGTTTCAATAAGGTATCATTTTTTTTTGGAGGAGTTTTTCAACATAATGTGATTGTCACAACACTAAGCCAGTTGATTCGCAGATCACTTTGATCCCTAAGATAACATCTACCTCTCCTAAGTCTTTCATGTCCAAATTTGAAGATAGGAAAGCCTTGGTTTCATTTACAATGCGTAAATCAATACCCATAATCAACATATCATCTACATATAAGCATATAATCACACAAGAAGTACCAAAGCATTTGTTATAAACACAACTATCTAACTCGTTTACTACAAATCCATTTGATATTAATGTTTTGTCAAATTTTTCGTGCCATTGTTTAGGAGATTGTTTTAAACCAAATAGAGATTTTACAAGTCTACATACTTTTTGTTCTTGTCCTCGAATTACAAAACCTTCTGGTTGATCCATATAAATTTCTTCTTCTAAATCTTCATTTAAAAATGTTGTTTTTATGTCCATTCGGTGAATAACTAGTTTATGTATAGACGTTATTGCAATTAATAGTCTAATAGTGAAAATTTTAGTTACAGGGGAATATGTGTCAAAGTAATCTACTCCTTTTTGTGTGTAGCCTTTAGCAACTAGTCTAGCATTAAATTTATCTATTGATCCATCAGCTTTTAATTTTTTTCTTAAACACACACTTGCAGCCTATGGTTTTAAATCCTTTAGGCAAGTCTACTAATTCCCAAGTATGGTTAGCCATTATAGATTCCAGTTCACTATTTATAGCACTTTTCCAGTAAGGGGAGTCTACGAATTTAATGGCTTCGTCATAAGTTTTAGGATCTTCTTCAATGATAAATGCAGTTACAAAATCTAGTCCAAAACTAGTTTCCACTCTAGGTCTCTTACTACATCTTAAATCTTGTGATGTTTCCTCGGTCTTAAGACTAGGCCGAATAGCTACACGAATTTGTTTAGGAATTGGTTGTTTCATAGGAAATACATGTTCAAAAAATTCTGCATCTTTTGCCTCCATTATATTGTTAGCTTCCATAATATCTTTTTCACCTTTTATTACAATAAATCTATAGGCAACATTGTTTAGAGCATAACCAATGAAAATACAGTCTATGGTTTTAGGAGTAATTTTTACTTGGAAGGCCGACATTGGCTAAACACCCCTACACTTTAAGATATTTTAGATTTGGTGCATGTTTTTTCCAAAGCTTGTAAGGGGTTTTATGCGTTCTTTTGTGTGAAACTCTATTTAAAATGTGACATGCTAAAAATATTGTTTCCCCCCACATATTAGAAGGTATTCCAAAGCTAATTAGCATTGCGTTCATCATATTCTTAAGTGTTCTATTTTTCCTTTATGCTATTCCATTTTGTTCAGGAGTGTAAGGTGCAATGGTTTCATGAATTATGCCAGCAATTTAAGTTGATTGCTATCATATTCCCCTCTCCGATCAGATCTAACTCTTTTAATTTTCCTATCTAGTTGGTTTTCAACTTCAACCTTGTATTTCAGAAAATGCTCAGTTGCTTCATCTTTATTTCTTAACAAATATACCTTAGTGAATCTAGAACAGTCGTCTACAAAGGTTATGTAGTATCTTTTACTTCCTCTGCTCATATAATTTTTAAAGTCCCCCAAGTCACTATGTATAAAGCTCTAGGACTTTTGAATTCCTTTCTACAGATTCAAAAGGTTTCTTAAATTTAGCTGCTACACAAATTTCACACTTGGATGTGTCACATTTTTTAAAATATGGAATTACATTTAATTGTCTCATTCTTTTAACTAAAGCATAATTTACGTGCCCTAATCTAGCATGCCACAAATCAATAGGCTCAACAATATAAGCAAAGGAAGTACTAGCTTTATTAGCATTTTCAGAGACAACATTAAGCACAAATAAACCCCCATTACAATATCCTTTTCACACAAAATCCCTATTATGAGTTAGCACTAGTTTATCAGAATCAAACACGAATTTAATACCAACCTTGTTAAGAAGGGATCCAGAAATTAAATTTCTATGCATATTCGGTACATGAAAAGTGTCATTTAGGTCAAGAGTTTTATCGGAAGTGAGTTTAAGCAGAATTTTTCTCTTACCAACCACGCAAGCAGTGCTAGCATTTCCTATGTAAACATGTTCACCATCACCAATAGACTCATATGTAGCAAATATATTTCTATTGCTACAAATATGGTAGGTAGCCCCAGTGTCTACCACCGATTCAACTATATTGCCAACAAGATTTTCTTCAAACACAACCATTGCTATTATTTCAGTTTTAGTCAAGTTTGCTTGTGGTTTCTGTTAGCAAGGTTCTTTGCCTTTGCAGTTGTTGTATTTCGAAGCATGATGACCAATCTTACCACACACGAAGCAAGATCCTCTCTTTTTCTTGAAAACTCCATTGGGTTTTCTGAAATGCTTGTTGTGGTTGTGATTATTGTAGTTATTATTGTTGCTCTTATTCACATATTTTTTGTTGAAGTTCTTCCCAGAGTGTGAATGATGGTGATTATGTTGTTTTGCTGCATTTTTCACCTCTACCACATTTGCTTTTGATGTGAATTCATGAGCATATTCATTTCTGTCTTTCATCTGGTTGGATTATTCAATGCGAACGTGAACAACAACTTCTTCCAAATTGTGGTCCTTTTTCTTGTGCTTGAGAGAATTTTTGTAATCCTTCCAAGATGGTGGCAATTTTTCTAGAAATGTCATAGCTTAAAAGGTGTCATCTAACTTCATTCATTTGGCCAAAATGTTATGAACTATATTATTTTATTCATGAATTTGCTCCATGACAGATTTTTCATCATTCATCTTGAAGTCTAAAAATCTGCTCACCACATACTTTTTTGCACCTGCATCTTCTATTGAATATTTTCTTTTCAAAAATTCTCAAATCTCTTTAGCAGATTTGTAACCACAATATATATCAAACAAAGAGTTGGAAAGAAAATTCAAAATATGACGACGACATATTTTGTTATCTTTGTCATACAAATGAATGAATTCACATGAGCTGGTTTGAAAACATCATTAGCAATTTGATCATTAAATAGAACGTAATCAACATTGAGAGACTCGAGAAAAAATAGAATTTTTTTCAGACTAGCATTTGTAGTGATTTCCATTAAAGGGTTTCAGTTTGGTCATATCATGAACAACAGAAACAGCCGAAACAAAATTCATGTTTATTAATCATGCAAAATTGTTTCTTAAGATTGTTGGAAAAATATATAAAAACTTTACTTGATTAACAAACTGAAATAGATACTAGAAGATAAAAGAAGAATGAATAATAGAGAAAGAATGGAACCGAGGTACGGAAGTCAATCTGTTGTCCTTAAGAAACGATTTCACCCCACTTGGTGGAAATGGCTACTGGAGTCGTTCTCCAAGATACAATGGTGAGTCTTGATGGTGTGTACTCACCAAGCAAGACTTGAACTCGTTGAACAAATAGCCCAAAGAAACCAAGAAATTGTGTGGGAAAAACAGAGAAGAAAAGAGAATTTTTTCTGTATATTAAACTACTAGGAATATGTATATATATAATTCCAACTTTGAAAGTAAGGTAAGAATAAATCAAGGATTTGATCAAACAAATTCCTTGAATTATGAAACGGCTAGTTAATTGCTTAATTATAGTTAATTACAAACGAAAATGAATCTTACAGAAAATCAATGAGAGGGGAAAAAAAACATATATATCTATTGTATTAACTCACACACACACCCAGCTCAAGTCCAAGTCCAACAAGTATGCCTGTATATATATATATATATGAACTTCACATATACGGCCCAAAGCTTACATAGTCTCCTCCACATCCTTGGCCCTTACCCAATAACAAAGGTCTACATATAAAAGGTGTAAGAAAACTAATAAGAAATCAATGTGGGACAAGGAAGAAGAAGGAAATTTTGAAGCACTTCCAACATCTATAGATGAACAGATTAATGACATTTAGATAGACAGATAGGTAGGATTTGGACAATGTATCTTTTTAGACAAATAGATATCATTTTAACTCCAAAAGACTAAAATTTGGACATATTGGTCTAAAAGTTTAAAAATGAACATGTGGCCAAAATGCCCTATAAACAATAATAGTTTCTCTCCATAAAAAGTTCAAGCTATTATATACTACATTTATTTATTTTACAGGTACTTTCCTGATGGCATTGACATATATTTTGACAATGTGGGAGCTGATATGCTTGAAGCTGCAGTTTCCAAGATGAACACATTTGGTAGAGTTGCAGTTTGTGGGGTAATCTCCGAGTACACAGATGTTACAAAACGAGCTGCACCGGACATGATCGATGTTATTTATAAGAGAATCACTATCCAAGGCTTTGTAGCCACCGATCAAATGAATGTTTATGCAGATTTCCTCTCAACAACTACTGATCACCTTCGCAATGGGAAAATGAAGGTGCTCGAGGACATTTCACATGGCGTGGAAAGCATTCCAACCGCTTTTATGGCACTTTTTAGCGGTGATAACATTGGAAAAAAGATTGTTCAAATCACAGCAGATGTTTAGAACTCATTTTGCGTATTAAATGTTTTCCTTCCCATTGATTCAAAGAACATTTTGATACAAATTTCTTCAGGTTCTGTAGAATTTTGAGATGTTTTCCTTCACACAAGTTGATATGCAAACAATTGACAAATTTGAAGAGATATTATCTTCGCATATTTAATCATTTTTTTTCCTAGACCTTACATCTATAATTACCTAAAGGGGCATTTAGATTAAGAGATTTGAGAGAAAACAAAAGAAATGAATAGAAAGGGAACTTTTATTATTTGTTAGGGAAAAAAATATTTCAATTCGTTAAATAAATAGCAACATAGGAATAATTTACCTTTATAAGTATGTCTAGGGGAAGTAGCGGTGTTCTTGAAGGCATGGCCAAGTCTTCTTTTCCAAAGGAGGCAAATGAGGGATGTGTTCCTTCGAATAAGAATGGGACGATTGGAAAGTTGGGGATCACACCTTTGCATAGGAAGGAAAATCGAAAGAAGCGCAAAGATAAATTTGAAATTAACAAATTTCAAATAGGATTTGGCTTCTTTTCAATTGAACTTTCAACTGAACCAAATAGTTAAGGTTTCTTATTGGTAAGAATCATTAAACGGAGGTTTCTTACAGGTAAGAGTCTATGAAAATATGACCTAATTAAATGTTTCCAAATATTCTTACCAGTAAGAGTCTTCCGTTTAATGACTCTTTCCAGTAACAAACCTTCGTTTAATGATTCTTACGGGTAAAAACTCACAATTGTCTAGTCCAGTTGAAAGTTCAATTGGAGAGAAGCCATTCCCTTTCAAATAATATTATGTGGGCATATTTAACCGTAACTCCTAAAGCCAAGCTCAGCCCTATTGGTAGGGACAAGGGCATTCTTTCCTAAGACACAGTTCTTGGGTTCAAGCTTTATTTCTTCTTCCCTTTATCCTTTTATGTACTAATGTTTTTGCAAGAGCAAAATAAATAAATAATAACATAGCTTCTCTTAAGCATGTGTAATCACACACACCCCCCTTATTTGGGTTTAGATGATATGAGAAAGTAAAAAAAACTGAGGAAAAAAAAGTCTTAGTACTTATTTAGAATATTGAAGGTGTAAAGAATTGTATGAAATGACCAGAGGAAGAGAAATTTTCTCAAAACTCATGTTCAACAGGGATGTAAATTTGGCTCGGCCCGACCCATGTTGGGCTTTGCACGCTCCCGCTAAAATTTGGGCTGAGCCAGCCCACGGGCCAGAAAATTAGACCCATGCCCAAGCCCAAGCCCAGGGTGTATTTGAGCCATGGACGGGCTGGGCAGATGGGCCTAGGATCGGGGTTGGGTGGCCCTGAACAAATATTTTTGTTTGTTATTATTTTTTGAACTAAAATTTTATTATTTTCCACGAAAAAAGACACTGGGTCTCGGGCAAGCCGGGCCTTGAGTGGGCTTTAAGCAGGTCGATGGGCTAAGGCACAGGTCAAGCCAGGCTTTAAAATGATAGCCCAGGCGCAAGCCCAAGGTCTCGAGCTGGGCTTAGGCTTGGGCCCAAATGGCCCTAGATGGGTTGGGCCCACCCCAAGCCACGGGCGGGCTTCGGGCAACCCACAGGCCGTGAGTCATTTTTACGCTCCTAATGTTCAATTTCTTATCAAAATTGATGAAATCAGTGAGACACTTTGTAATATCTATGTTATTCATCTAAATAAAAAATTAAAATAAAAAATTGAAAAGACACTTTATCCACTTTTCTTAACTGTAGCATTCACTAATATGTATATCCTATAAAGCATGGACACTTCTACGAAGGTAGCATATGGGTGTCCGACACATGTCGGACACTCTACCTAACGTTTCCCCCCCATTTTTATTTTTATTTTTTTGAATTTTCACAGCCAGACAAAATGGGACACTGTTGGACACATTATGGACACGTTTGAGAGAGAGAGAGAGAGAGAGAGTGAAGCCGAAGCGAGAAACTAGAAAAAAAGGAAGAAGTTGGAGCACTTACCCAACATCATTCGAGTATAAGAACAACTTCGTGTAGCTTAGATTGCTTGAAAATCAAAGCCAACTTTGCAGATTGGTGTGAAATCTAGGCAAAATTGAACAAACAAATCAAACCCAGATTTGATTCAAGCACACGAATCATCTGCGAACTCGAATCAATCCAAGATTCACAACCCATATTGCAAGAAGGTCTTGAAGGTCGAGATTGAGGTTGAAATTGTAAGTTGACGAGTTCCAGCCACTCACAAACCCCAAATCACGACTATTTCTTTCTGGCTTTCTCTGTGTTCAACTCTCTGTCTCTCTCTCTCTCTCTCCTTTGCATGTTTCACTTTCTCTTTCTCTCTCTATTCGTTTTTTCTTTGCTTTCTCTCTCCCTCTCTCTGATGATGTACTTTTTTTATAGTACTTTTTTTTTGGTAACAAAAACTTTTTTTTTTTCCTTTTTTTCTATTTCTTTTTTTTTTTTTTTTTTGTGTGGATATTCTTGTTTGCTAAACATTAACATATATAGAATAAATTATTTTTATTTGTAAAAAAAATTAATTTGTGAATGATATTTGATATTAAAGTAAATAAATAAATAATAAAAATAATATATATATATTTTAATTTTACATTTAATAAATAAATAAAATTATATATATTGAGTATGTCCCCAACGTGTCGTGTTCTCTATTTTTTTTTTAATTTTTAATTTGCATATTCACGTATTCGTATCGTGTCCATGTCGTGTCTATATCTGTACTTCATAGTGTATATGTTTGCATCAATCTTCTCTTATACAAAAATATGTGCAAGAAAATATACACTTGCTAATTTTATACTCAAAGAAAAATGTTTATACATTTCTATTGAATGTATATATAAACTATGGGCAATTCTTAAGTGTACCATATGCACTTGCATAAGTTCTGACAAATATATGTAAATTATCTCACAAAATTGCGTAAATTTTTACAAACATACGTAAGTTAACCCATAAAAACTTGAGAAATCACAACTTACGTATATTTGTGAGAATTTACGCAATTTTGTGAGGTAACTTATGTATATTTGTGAAAACTTACGCAAGCGCATATGATATGCACCTTGCACACCCAAACACTTATATGTTGAATGAGAATTAAATCTTGAATAGACATTTTAGTCATAAAAAAAGGACTTGTACAACTCACATGTCATCTTTTTATCTTCTTTCATAATATAAAATTAGCACATTATGTAACAAGGGTAATATTATAGTGCACACCCTCATGACATTTGTGGGTGTGATTATCACAAATATCATAACTCAATTCCTATGTGAGTCATACAACTTTGGAAAAAAAAAAAAAAAAAAATCACTCATAAGATATAACCAAAAAGCTCTTTGGTAATAACCAAAATAATGTGATAACTAACACCACAATATGTAAGAACCAAAAATCACAATGGTCATAACCAAAGATGCGTGTGTACTATAGAATTTTCCTATGTAATTAAACAACTCAAAATCATATCATGATCGGCTCAATTAAAACTCATTTAAAATTAATTTAAAATATAAATAAATCAAATTTAAAAATATTTTAAAATACGTTAAATTTTAAAACAAAGTTTATAATTTATGAAACACACAATTACCTAGTAGAACCATACTACCATATAATTTGTCTTGCAAGTCACACCAATTTACATGCTTCTAACTTCCCAACCTAGTACTACCCAACCTAGTACCTTTTGCTTAAACTTGGTGGCCTTGGGTCTAAGGGTGGCTCTAAGTGCAGTCCAAAATATTAGTTGGACACTTCATTTCTTTGTGCATCTCAATCATAATTTTGAATGTGATTTTTGATTTTTTTTTTTTTTTTTTTTTTCGGTTGAGCACCCCAATACATTCAATTAAACCCATTTCTACCCCTCACCCATGGTTGCTACTAGAGTAGTCGGAGTTATTGCCACCTCCTGACGCACACCAGCTCATCTCATCCATCCATTACCCCCTTCTTCTTCTTCATCCCGAAATCCTAGATCTAGGACTTCATTGGGTTTCGGAATAAATGAGAAGAAAATGAAGAAGAAGAAGAAGAAAAAGCGGAGGCAAAGCAAGAGGGAGAAGAATTGCGATGGAAGGAGGTCATGGTAGTAGAAGAGAAGCATGACGGTAGCAATGGCAATGGTAGCAGTGCGACGCAGAAAAGAAGAAGAATGGGTTAAGAGGATCACGATGATAGCGACGATGACAGTGATGACTATGGTAGCAACGAGATATGAAGATGAAGAAGAGAAAGAAGAAGAAGAATGGGTTGAGAGAAGCATGGTGGTGGCAATAGTAGTGGCGCAACATGAAGAAGAATAATAAGACGAATGTAGCAGATTGTTGAAATTAAGGAAGGAATGGCCAGAGCTGGGTGGCTGGCCGGAGCTAGGTGGTTGGAAGGGTTAGGATTTTGGCCATTTTGGTCATTTACTTCAAGGACAAAATTGTATTTAAAAAATTGAAAACATGGGATACACAACCAATATTTTGGAGTACATTTAGAGCCTCATTTGGTCTAACCATCTGCACTAAGGTAAATTGCACTCACACCCACTGAATATCTTTGAAATAACACTATCACCCCTTTATTCTCTATAATATCAATTAGTTCCCTTATTTTAGAAATGTATATAACAAATAGACCTATCTATGAGTCAACCATGAGTTGAACTCATAAAATTTATTGATCTAAGCAAAGAATTATCCCTTAATACCTAATTTACAAAAAATCATTTCCTGCCTTTCTAACATTGCCACAAATCAATCCAAATTATTCGGTGAGTTCTCGTATTCTTAGAGGGTGTTTGTTTGGAGGGATTAGAAGGGAGAATTGGACTCCATATCGAGTAATTCGTTTTTTGGTTAAAAAATTGTAAGTTCGGCTAATAGTCCGACTGGACTATTAGTCCCATATATGTAGGACTATCTTGTCCTAGGGGAGGGGTGGACAAGCCCTTCTTTAAATTAACTATTAAAAAGATAATTTTACCCTCCAAATATTTAGTGCATGTTTTGTTTAATTTTCATAAACTAATTTTTAATTTTTTCAAAAAATAAAAAAATTAGTTTTATGAAAAAAAATAAAAAATAATTTTAAAAATAATCATCTTAACTTTTAATCCCTAAACAAATATAAAATACATATAATTTCTAATTAAATAGTCAAAGCTCTTAATATTAACAGTCCAATCATCTCCTTATTCCTTATTCAGTTCGTCAAAAAAAAAACATATGATTTTGCCTTTTCCAAACCCAGCTCCTCCCGGTCATCTTTCTCTCTGGTCACTTAGAAATGTCCCTCCATCTTCACCTTTTTTTATTCAAATGATTCAAAAAATCGTCAAGTCCTACACAACCAACACCCTCACATCCCTCTCACACAAATGCAAAACTCTAAACCACCTCAAGCAAATCCATGCCCACCTCCTCAAATCCCGCCGCCTCGAAAACCCAATCGCCATCGGACCTCTTCTCTCCTTCGCCGCCACCTCCACCTCCACCTCCACCTCCACCAACGCCGCCTTCTTCTCCTATGCCTGCTAAATTTTTCAAAACCTTTTTTTTATAGAAACACCTTCATCTACAACACCATGATTACAGGCTATCTTCAAGCTCATTTCCCAATTCCCACCATCTTGTGCTATCTTGACATGTTAAATTATGGCCTTCCCACCAATAACTACACTTTTTCGCCTTCGATCAAAGCTTGTTCGAGTCTTTTACCTAATTATTCGAAGCCAATTGGTTGTGTAGTTCATGGTCATGTTGTGAAATTTCGATTGTAACATGACCCTTTTGTTGTTACCGCGCTTATTGAATTTTTTTCGTTAAATCTTGAAATGGGAAGTACATGGATGTTGTTTGATAAAATTCCTGAAAGGGAAGTTATATTGTGGACTGCGATGATTGATGGGTATGGGAAGATGGGGGATGTTCAAAAGGCACGAGCGTTGTTTGATGTAATGCCTTAGAGAAATGTGATCTCTTGGAGTGCAATGATGGTAGCTTACTCACGGGTTAATGAATTCAGAGAGGTGTGCAGTTTGTTTAGATGGATGCAAGAAGTGGGCACGGAGCCAAATGAGTCAGTCTTAGTGAGCGTTCTGACTGCTTGTGCTCACCTTGGTGCTCTTGCACAAGGATTGTGGATCCACTCCTACGCCAAGCGGTACAATCTTGTATTTAACCCAAAATGCGGTTGTTTGGAGTCAACGTTGTCAGTGTTCAAGGATATTCCTAATAAGGATGCTGGAGCATGGAATGCCATCATTTCCGGGGCTACAATGAATGATGATGTTAGAAAATTACTCAATCTATTCGATAAAATGACAATTGATGGGACTCGACCCATAGAGACCACATTTGTTGCTCTTCTCACCGCTTGCACGCAGGCAAGGTTAGTTAAGGATGGCCTTAAATTGTTTGAACAAATGGGTACCTTCTATGGGGTCAAACCCAAGTTTGAGCATTATGCATGTGTAGTTGACCTTTTGGCTAGAGTGGGTAAGTTGAAGGAAGCCGAGAAGTTTATAGAGGAGGAAATGGGTGGTGTAGAACGAGCAGATGCATATGTGTGGAGAGCTCCATTGGGTGCTTGTAGAGTCTATCAGATTGTGGAACACATGTGCTATCGTACAATATCTACAGGGAAGCGGGCTGGGAAATCAAGGCAAGGAGAATCAGAAGATTTATCACAGAGACAAGAATGAAGAAGAAACCTGGTTGCAGTGTTATAGAGGTGAATGGTGTTGTTGTAGAGTTTCTTGCAGGTGATCTTTCTCATACACTGTCAAAAGAGATATGTGAACTGCTTGATTCTTTATTTAACATGATGTATCTTGGTGAGTAAATTTATTTAGAAGTCATTTTCATATTTGTAGAGTACCACTTTTCTTCTTTGTTTATATATCTGAATGTCATTGTTCATTCTTTAACATATTGAAAGATTTATATGAACGATGAATTGAATTCATACAGCTGAGAAATGCAACCCCTTCTGTTCTTTTTTCTTTTTTGTATTAATTCAAATTCTATGGGGATGATTTATTATTTTTGATAGATTCTATATAGACAGCAAAATGAGTACCAAAAGACATACACTATCAGGAAAAGATAAATTGTGGACTTGTCTAAGATCAATTACAAATTGTCAATTTGTATAGAGTCAAAAAACTCATGATGCCTTGCTCTATTGCCTTTACTGATGCAGGGCTCATTGACAAACCTTAGGCCGTGTTTCCTTGCTTGATTAGGTTAGATAGAATCGTGAATACGGTGAGAATTTTTTTGATCAACAAAAGAAAGCAACCCTTTATTATTGAGATCAAAATATTGCATCAATAAAGGAAAGAGAGGAAGTGCGAAATAAATGCATCATGGCGAAACTAAACTTATCCCAACTAGGTTGGCACAATGAAGGCTCACAAAAATGATATGCAAGCACTTCCAACAAAGCAAAAATAGGGTGACAAGAGGACAACCCAAACAGAAAATAAAATAAAATAAAATAAAAAACAAAACAAAACAAAACAACAGCAACAAACAAACTTGAGCATAGCAGCTCCCTCTATTATCAGCAGCAGCAGAGGGATTACACACTGGTGCAATATCTCACTTGATCTAGATTATATATGAAGTCATTCACCAAATAATGCGATCCTTTTGTAGAAGTCTTCTTCCAAATCGCAACCCTTACTTATATCAACTCACATACATCAACCAGATTTGGTTTTTTTCCATTGAAGAGACAATCATTTCTGTGCTTCCATACCAACCACAGCATAGCAATAGGAATGGCTTTCCAAACATGACTTTCCAACCTTTTGAATTTGATTTGCAACCACCACACCAGCAAGGTAGTGACAGAACTAGGAATTACCCACTGAAGTCCCCACCAATTGATCATGTTCGACCAGACCTTCCACGCAAACGGACACAGTAAAAAAAACATGATTCAAATTTTCAAGCTCATCTTTGCAGAACAAGCAGCTGAAAGTTGCATTTCTGTCCAAAACTCCAATCCTTTGCAAAAAAATCTGTAGTCTTCACCCTACCCTTCCAAGTAAGCCATGCCAAGAACTGAGATTTAGGAGGAGCAACATTATTCCATAGTAACCTTTGAACTCTGCACTTTGGGCCAAATGCAGATTCACCCTATAAAAAAGATGATTTAACACTGAATACGCCAGAATTTGAGGCTTTCCATTTTGGCCTATCAACAAAACCTTCCCTTAGCTAACATTTTTATCAACAAACAACCTGAGAGTACCCTCTTTTTCTGTCGATCAGCTAAACACTCTAGGAAATTTCTCTTTTAGTCTTCGATTCCCAATCCATTTATCTAATCCGAATTTGTAACTTTTATTTGGAAAACAGCTCTTCTGAAATCAAAATTCCAATTCCCATAGCTAACGTTTTATCAACAACCAACCTGAGAGTACCCTCTTTTTCTGTCAATAAGCTAAACAATCTAGGAAATTTCTCTTTTAGTCTTCGATTCTCAATTCATTTATCTTCCCAAGAATGAATTCTAGTCTCATCCCCCACAACAATCTCAGTATTTTCCAAATAAAAGTTATCAGATTTGGATTAGTGAAAGCAATTGAGATTATATCCCGCCAAACACCTGAGACTTAGTTGGTTAATTGGAGAGATGGTACCCAGCTCCCACCCTCAACATTAAATTTACTGCTCACTACTTTTTTCCAAAGAGCATTATCGTCGCAACAAAATAACATATGTTCACATCCCTAATACTTTGTCAAATCGGGGTTTGAATCGTAAATCGAAATGGCCTTGTACTGAATCTCGAATCATAAAGATTCAGTCACTTTTTCTAAATTACTTAGAAAAATATATCTACGCATTCCGACGTTAAATTCATCTTATGAATATGAAATATTTAGACTAACATCAATGAAATTGTTGTTTTGAATGATGATCATGTAGTTAATATGTAATAAATTAACAAAGGTTTCTATGTAAGATCACCACCTTACCTTTTCCCTTTTTTTAGATATTTCTTATCAACCATTCTTAATAAAAGATAGTAAACAAAGACAAACTCTCAATTTATAAAGTAATAATAATTTGACAAGGATATTGATATTTGGAAAATAAACATACACACTTTTTCAACTAACAATGACCAAATAATAAGAAAGAATTATTTAGGATCTTTTATTTTGAAGCATAAAACATTTTAAAATGTGTAACTGACCTCATCCATGTAATATTCAACTATATTTAGATTGATAAAATAGCAATAGATAATTCATGGTGTAAGTTTCTTTAATCTTAAATATTTTAGAAGAAATATTGTGAATTTTTAAAAGAAAAAAAAATGAGAACAAAGATTAAAAACATGTTGAGTATGACTGAATCTGATTGGATCTTATTGAAAATTCTATGATCACTAAAATAACAACAAATCATGTATATATATTGGTTATTTTCGCTTTAAATGCTATTAAACGTTGTATTATGTCATTTTTACTAGAAGATGGAGAAAAAAAGAGTTAAAAATATGTCAGACTCGATAATTTCAAGAATGGCATGAATCGTAAAAAGTGAATCGATTATGAATCGTGCGATTCACTAGAGATTCACTTCCAAAGAAGATTTTCCCATAGAATTGTAAGATTCTGCTAACAGACTCAAACCCCCCTTTTTACTTACTCGTAGAGACCTCCCTCCAACTTACCATATGAATTTTACGTTTTAAATCTGACCCTCCCCACAAGAATTCAGCTTGTATTTTATCGATTTTCGTTGCAACCCCTACCGGCATCATAAAGATCGACAAGTAGTAAACTGGAAGGCACGAGAGGTAAACCAAGATATTTAATTGGTAGACATTGTCTAAAGCAATTTAATTTTGCAGTAAAATCAGTAGCAATTGCGTCTGAAACACCTACTCCACATGCCACACTTTTGTGATAATTGATCTTTAATCCTGACATTACTTTGAAACACCTTAGGATTCTCTTAACAGTGACCAGCTCCACCCAGCTTCACAGAACACAATTGTGTCATCAGCAAATTGAAGGTGAGAAAGTTTCAGCCCATTAGACCCAAAAGTAACACCTTTAATCAACCCCAGGTTTCTTGCTGTTTCAAGCAAAATGTTTAAGCTTTCAGCCACTATGTTAAAAAGGAAAGGGGTGAGCAGATCACCTTGCCTTAATCCTTTCTCGGGACAAAACTCTGATGATGGGGATCCATTCACAAGCGCATAAATTTTGGCTGTGGAGATGCAAGACTTCATCCAGCTCACCCATTTAGTTCCAAAACCAAACTTGGTAAGCATGTTAAGCAAAAAATTCTAATCAACTGAATCCTAAGCTTTTTTGAAGTCAAGCTTAAGACTAAAACCTTTCTTTGATTTTTTACACCAGCCAACAAGCTTGTTTGCTATTAGAACACCATCCATTATAGTGAGAGTGAGTGATGAAATTACTAGTGTCGTGATATTAGGTTGAAAATGTAAGATAAATTGTGTGTTTGTTTGTGGTAGTATTAATTGGTTGGGATTACATCTATGAATTGCATAAAAGTTCTCATTATGTAAAAAGTGATTGTTTTTTCATAAAATTAAGCATTTTCAATCCTTCATCAATTTTTTTCATAAAATTTAAATTTAAAAAAAAAAAAGGTTAAAAATGTGTGCTAACATTCATATTTTTATTCAAATTTAAAAAAGAGTAATGATCAGAGATAGTTTTTTTTCATCAAAAATGGTTTTAAACAAGTTTTTAGGATAATTTGGAATTTTTCAAAAAGATTTGATAGGAGGGAGGGAGGGAGGGAGGGGAAGAATTTAGTATTTCATATCATATTAAGTTTTTAACTAAATTTTGACTGAAATTTGATGAAAAAATAAAAATTAGAGATATTTGTAGATATACTTATAGTCAACACCATGAAATGAGAGAGAGAGAGAGAGAGAGAGAGAGAGAGAGAGAGAGAATTTAGCAACATGAAATGAAAAATGCATCTTTTAAGGATGCTTTTGAAATGCAGAGGATTGTAGATGATGATGTTGGCAATGACTTTCCTCCTAGACACATAAAATGAAGTCATTTTCTTTCTAGATCCAACTATCTCACTACAAGAATTCACACATTTGCCGACCACTTTTGCCGACCAAAAATAATTTGGTCGCCAAAAAATGACATTTGCCGACCAAATATTAATTAGTCGCGAATGATCATTATTTTTGGCAACCAAATATTATTGGTCGTAGAAGGTTATATTTTGGCGACCAAAAAATGAGTTGGTCGCAGAAAGTGGTATGCTTTTACCGACCAACTACAAATTTGGTCGCCAAAAACTTATTTTCAGCAACCAAAAAAAATTAGTCGCCAAATTAGTACTTTTAGCAACTAATATTTTAGTCGCCGTTGATTGAGATTTGGCGACTAAAAAAATTAGTCGTTATATATTTGAGATTTTGCGACAAAAAACGACTTTAGTCGTTAAAGGCGAAATTTTTTTAAATTGTTATCACGCGCCCACCCCTGTTCTCTGTTTACAATTACACACAACATTTTGTTCAAATTCTCCTCCACGGCCAAACCTCACCCCATCGCCACAGATCGCCACATCTACATCGTCGATGATCCTCCTCCTTCTCCTCCGCCTGTGCCTCTGCCGAATCCGAGAAGATTGTCGAGATCTGAATCAGATTTGAGTCCTAGGCCGAGATCTGACCGTCGTGAGCGATCCACAGCGACACAATGGAACATCACAAGGATTCAAATCTCTCTCTCTCTATCTCCTGTCTCGCAGCAGCCTTCACTCTCTCTCACTCACTCTCTCGTTCTTTCATCTCTCTCTCTCTAGCAATCGGTGATCGGCCAGCGAGACAACCGGTGGTGATCGAATCAGGTTGGCCTTTGCAACACATTCGGTTGATCCAATTAATTCCAGATCGAGATCGTACGACATCGCTCTCAAATTCGATTCGCCCAATTTCAAAGGTAATTTTACGATTTTTTTTTTTTTGGTTTGAAGCTGGACCTAAATCAGCGGAATATCAATCTTCATCAGTTTATTTATGGGTTTTCAATTATTAGGTGGAAAATAATTTATTTCCTTATAATTTTGTTTATAGGGTTTGCGATTGTTTTTTAATTTATACTATTCCTGTTATTTTTGTGTAAACATTTAGCTTTTTTTTGATAAATTTCTGATTTAATTTTTTTTTTTAATCTGCTTGTTGACATTGATTTTGTTTCAGAATGGGAACAATTTTCAATTTTCAAATTTCTGCTTTAATTTTTTTTTCTTTAATCTGCTTGTTAACAATTTTCAAAAGAAAACATGTGTTCTTTTTTCTACCTCTGATAGTCGAATATATATGATTGTGTACTTGTTTGAAGTTTTATACGCAAATATGTTTCATCTTGGACACCACTATTGGCTCAGATCTTATGTGTTTGAAGTTTTATACTCAAATATGTTTCATCTTGGACACCACTATTGGCTCAAATCTTCTGCTTTTTCTGTTCTTTTTATGCCACACTCTCAATCCTTAAGATATCAAATGTTTTTTTTCTACAGAAGATTAAAACTTACCAATGGGCCACTTTTTTTGATGTGGGTATCTCTAATTGGCGACCACTGATCAAGATAGGGTACTGATTGTCCAAATAAATTAAGTGAACTCTTTTGATGATTGCAATTGTAAAAAGACCCATGAGGTCCCCCACACCAACACTGATGTGAAGCAATGTCAGGTTCACAGAGATGCTTTAGTCTATAAGAGGCTTCCACACACACACACACACACACACACACACACACACAAAAAACAAAAAAAAAAAAAACTTCTCATATTCAATTCTACTTTTGGAATTGGAGTTAGAAGAGAACATTTTAGGGTTAAGTAACCCCAAATGGGTTTCAATCTACAAGCTCAGAGTAATTATTCATAGCAATGTTGCCACACACTGCATCCACAATGATGTATGGAGGATGTATTGTGCGGCAACTGTACTGAATAATTTTTCCTATTGCATAATTGTAGTGATCAAAAGTGTGGCCAAACTACCTATGGTTCTACCTGTTTTTTAGTTGGTTTGCCCCCATTGTCTTCTTGTTGTGTGAGATTTACTCCTGGACTGCCTTGCATTATCACTCAATGTCAAGTTCACCCCAAAAATCTGGGGTTCTAATCAACTTCCATCTGAACTGTTAGATCAAAACATGATGTATTAGCTAAATTAGTCAATTAAAGAACTTTCATATTCTCCTTCAGTGTAATGAGATTGTGTTAAAGAACTTTTATCATGTTTCTATGTAAGAAACATGAAGATAAATAATGGTTGATGAATAATACCGGCACTAATTCTGGTGAGAACATTACATGTGCTATAATGGGTATATTTTTTTTACCATATGAGATTCATTGACATGCTATATGTTGAAGAATATTTGGGCTGCCATTTTGGGAATTGTCAAATGTATGTTGTTACCAGTGAAGTGTCTTTATTATGTCCTTTCATAGATTTTTTCCTGTAGTTCAATGTTTCTTTCAGCATTAATTATATTTAAATTGATGCTTTACTTATTTGGCAACTCTCTAATAGCTTTGTGCTTTTAGGCAATCGACCAAACAAGGCTGAGGTTTCTTTTTCAGAAGGAGCTTCAGACAAGTGATGTAGGCTCCCTCAGGAGAATGATAGTCCCAAAGGTTTGTAATTTATCTTTTCTAATATGAAATTATATTATTAAGCCCATTGGTAGCATAGAGAATCACTTGAATTGCAATTTCCATTGCAGTTTCAATTTATTCATATTTCACTTGATGCAATTTGTCATGTAAACATATTAGCTTGGTGCTAAACTAATTATCTGCTACTAATTCCTTTTGGTATATGGGACAACTTGATTTCAGAAAGTAGCTGAGGATTACCTTCCCATCCTCAAGGAGAAGGAAGCATTTGTTATCAGCATGGATGATATGGATGGCCTGCATGCTTGGAGTTTCAAATTCAGGTTTGAGTTTAACTGGTTTGTTTTGATCACTGGATGGTAGCTGTGAGGATGGCTGGTATTAGGGAATTGTTATCAAACAACTTGTTCTAAAGCATTCTTACCCTCGTTAAAACTTAGTTCAGTTCAAACAAGACTTGATTGATTTAATACAATGATGAAGTGTTGGCTTTAAAAACCTAGCTATGGTGTTCCTGAGGAGACATCTCCAATAGCCTGCGGGGCCATCCCCAAATAACAGACCTGAGTTTGACCCTAAAAAAAAAAAGTACTGAGTTCAAGCCCTGTTATATAGTGTGATGTTGTTGCTAGTTTTTTTAATTTTAAATCCTAGCTATGTTGATGTTAAATCCAGGTGATACTCATCTTCTTATGAATAGAATCTTTACTTCTAACAAGCCAAAGTGTGAAAGAATATTTGGATGTAAGATTAGTATCTATTCCATTGCATATGCAAGCAACTCGCTTTTGAGATTTAGTTCTTTTTTCTCCTCCTTTTTGTATTCTCACCAAATCATTTGATTAAACTGACAGTAAGTGGTATCTCCTACCACTTCCAAAGAGAGATGCGTAGGTTTCAGTACCAGCTGCGACATGCTGGTGTGTTTATGTGTGTTACTTATCTCCACAACAAAAAGATAGATTAAAATACACTAATATAAATATTTAAACTACAACAACAAATACTAGTGGTCCAAGGCAAACTTGCTAAGATCCCCCACCATAAGCCTCCTCCCAAGACAACAAGAAGCTAATATGGTCTCATTCTTTGGATTCCATCCACCTTGAAAATAGCAAGTCAAGCCTCTGATCTTCATTTGATGTGTTTAAGCCCTTCCATATTGGCAACTCTTGAATTGTCATATTTTTAATTTGTGAAATTAAAACAAGTAGCTATTCATGCAATTAATTAATCTACCAATTGACAACCATTTGATGGTGGATCACAATCATTTTCTAGATGTGGCCCCCAGCATAGCAGATTGTGATTGATGATCTTCTGTCTGCTTTGGTTGGAATTGAAGAACGATACACTTCAATCAAAAGAGTCCGAGAGAAGGATGTTAATTTTGCCTTCCAGCTTGATGCATCTATGGATTTAGCACTTCAGGTTAGAATGCTTTCTTTGTGGTCTTCAGATCTGGTGGTTTAAGTAAATTGACACTTTTGTAAAAATTGATCTGGTTTAAGTAGAAATTGTAAAAAATGATGTTCATTTTGATGTTTAAGTAAAAACAAGATCAAAAATTGACACAAAAAATTGACACTTCAGGTTAGAAATATTTTATTTGTAAATTGTGATGTTTATTTTGAACTTCCTTGCTTTATATCATGGACTGGAATGAAGATTTTGGGTTTTACCGTTGCATTGTTGAATTTCAAAGTTTAAGGGAATATCTATTATTATGTATATATTGGTGCAGTGGTGTGGTGTGGTGATGGACTACACAATGGTCCCGTAACTCCCCCAACTGGATGAAGCTGGATTCAATGCCAGGCTTGTAGTATCACATTGAGAGACTTGCTATTGCATTTTCACTAAGAGTGTGATTGGGTATGGAAATAGGTGTTCAATCTACCAGTCATAAAAAATAAAATAATTAAAACAAAATCATTTGAGATGCTTATTTTCTGCATATGTAGTTATTGATATTTGCTCCATTCATAACTCTGAAGTTAGGTGATCATAATGTCATTACTTCTATCAAGTTTCCTTGTAAGTACTACAGGTTTTGACCTAGGTAAAGGGCAAATTTGAAATGTGGTCTTATAAGTACTACAGGTTCAAGTAATTTTAATTATTATGGTGTGTTCCCGTTGAGAGGTAAATTGCTTAATGTGAGGGAAGCAAGCCGTAAACAGATCATGGAGAACGCTGAAATTCAGAGCATCAAGCAGATTCTTGGACTTCAGCATGGAAAACAGTATGACAGTGTGAAGACTTTGAGATACGGTCATTTGATGATCATGACTGATCAGGTTTAAAACATTTAACTTCTTGTTTTGTTTTTGCTTTTGGTTCTCGAAAACCCATGTACTGCACACTGTTTGTTTCAATAAGTCTTTAACAATGACTTTGGATTGAAGGCCTAATTTTAATAACATACAGTTTCTCTAATTGCTTTGCACCATTTGCAGTCAACTTTGTTGAACATTCCTCAAGAATTATAACTCTGATTCTCTTCCAATATTTTCATAAAATTGGTATACGATTATATCCTTAACTAATACAAAATGAACAATGATTCATGTACTAATTTTAATTACTTGCAAGTGCACGAATCTATTGGAGTATAGACAAGGCAAGAATAAGGTCGAACCATGGTCCAATGTTTATACTTAGTTTTTCTGATTTCTCTTGAACATGTACCATGAGTTTTGGTGATCATGAAGGGAAGAATGAAAGAGCGTCAAAGTTTATGACGCTGGGTTTACCACTGTATGGAATGTCACTTGTGCCATTCCTCGAATTTATGTGCTATGTTATTGCTTATTGGGAAATTGGAAAGTAAGAAAATATTTATTGTGCTGAAGGGCCCACTTCAGGTGAATTGCAAATTTTAGTCATTTAAAGGGAATGGAGCTTTGATAGTTAACTATGCCTGAATAAGTTCCTGTTAGGTCTTCAATAACTCATGCTACCTAGAGAAGTAATTAGTGTCTGATATAACTGCTCAACCTCCAATTAGCAATCATTGAATTGTATTTGTGTTGGAGTAGGATTTGACAATGACACAGGTATTTAACTTTTTTGCTTATCTTCCTGGCAGGGTTGTTATGGCTGTTAGCTTATTAATCATCGTGTACTAAAATTTGCAAGTACAGCAACAGGTACAGTTTTATTATGCCAGCTAGTTGTCTCAATACGATGTACATGTTTATTGGATTTAATTGATTTTTGCAAAGATACGGGTTTGCAATCCAGTGTTGCTGCCACTATCATGCTTCTCTGATAAATTTTCCAATTCTGTTTCTTTATTAGGTGCCTTACATCACTACTGCTTTGATGGATGCAAAGCTTGGCACGGAAGGGCGCAAGGATCTTTTTGATTGGCTATCAAGGCAACTTAGTGGATTAAGCAATTTTCCTGATGCTATAATTGTTGAATTATGTGTTGTTTCAATTTGTTATGCTAGATGGATGTGACTTGTGAATGAAAACTTAGAATAGTTATATTGTATCGAATGTTAATGAATTATGTATTGTGTCGAATGTTAATGATTCAGTTAATTTGAATGATGCTTTAAAATTATAGGTTTATTATGGATTGAATGAATTATTAGGAATTACAGGTGTATTGTTTTCCTGCTTTGGCGACCAATTTATTAGTCGCGACAAATAAATAATTTTTTTTTGCAAAAAATGACAATTGCCGACCAAGAGTTTTGGTCGCAAAAAATACATCTATTGCCGACCAAAACAGCTCTTGGTCGTGGAAACTCACTTTTGCCGACCAAAAGTTTTGGTCGCGAAAAGTAACAAATGGCGACCAATTTTTTTGGTCGCGAAATGTGATAATTGGCAACCAAAAAATTTGGTCGTGAAATGTAATAATTGGCGACCAAACATTTTGGTCGCGAAATGTGATAATTGGCGACTAAAAAATTTGGTCGGGAAAATATCACTTTTCGCGACCAAAGTGTTTTGGCGACAAAATAAATTAGTCGTGGTAATTAAATATTTAGCGACCAAAAATTTAGTCGGCAAATCCAACTTTTGGCGACCAACCAAAATTTTGGTCGCGAATTACTTTTGCCGACCCTCAATTGGCGACCAAAGTAGCGACCAAAAAAATTGGTCGCGGATAACTTTTGCCGACCAAAAATAGACTTTTAGCGACCAATTTTTTTGTTGCCAAAAGTGTTAATTCTTGTAGTGTCTGTATTATGCACATGCTGTGGTGTAGTGCTTTGCTTTTGGCATTAATTCCCAATTACATTTCTTGGGTTAAACATACAGTCAAATGCCATGAAGATAATTTCATTTCATTTCATTTCCATGGGATTCAATATTTATGATATTATTTTGCTTCCTCTCATGCAATATATCTCAATTACATAGAAAGTGTACCCTCTCTTCATTTCTTCTCTTATTTTTATTTTTTTAATTTTTTGGTAACATGTCTATTGATCTTGAATTTGCTGAGGAATTTGTAGAGAAAATAGTGATAAAAAAGTTAATAATAAAAAAATCCAAGTTATTCACTTTTCTTTTATTATTTATTTTTCCTTTCACACATTATTCCATAAATTTAAAATTCAAACACAATGTAAGAGAAGAAAAATATAACATAGGAACATATAATAATCATAAAAATAGTTTGAAAAGTCTTCATTTTCATTTTCATGTCTATTCACTTCTTTTTTTTTTCTTTTTTTTAAAAAAAAAATAAAACATGTACAAAGAAAAATTTGAAAACACAATTTTCATATTCTTTGTTACGTTCGTGTGATAATAATTTTTTAAAATTCATGTTTTCCCAATATTGGGTTGTTACCGAAAAATTTAGCCTGAAACAATTTTCGAAAATAATTTACCAAATAAATTTTCAGTGTTCTACAAAAAATGAAAGCACAACCAAAAGACGATTTTATCAACTGCTCTCAGTACTATTCGCGCCATAAACAGTGCAATCAACAAATTGATAAAGCATGACAATGTAATACTATATTTCCTTTTGCATGACCCAACCAATACATCGAACTGCATGATACAGTTTGAACCGCACATAAACCGACCCGCTCCATAGAAAGGCTTGAATCCTCACTACACACCAACCCTATTAAACTGCAAAGTTCAGTGCGGATTGATGCAGATTGGACGTGCTAAGTCTATTAGGCAGATTGGATGTCTTTTTGCACAGTCCTAATTGCACCATCACTACTGATCTACATCATCATGAAAGAAACAAATATATCCCAACAAGTATATATCGCCAACTTAGATATCCCAACAAGTATATATCTCTCTTCTACCTTAGTTACTGGGACCTCCATAGTAGTTTGATAAGCAATCCTCTATTATTGATTGAACAGAGGAACAGTAATCAGTTCATCAATTATTCACTAGACGATGTGAGCCTTTCAAGGCAGTCAATCACCGCATCTTGGGTTTTAGATGCAATGCTTTGCATCAAAATCCTTGTCAGATAATAAACTGGTAATGAGTTTACCAAGCCTTTCAGCCCCAGGACCCGGTCTTAGTTTCAGTTATATTTGCAATGAAGTGATTTGGGGCGGTTATGTTTGTGCCACCGTCATCAAACCAACTACCTGGCACAAACCCATTAGCAACACAGTCTAAAAGCTCAAAATCAATCTTATCGAGGACTGCTTCATTTCTGCCGAACTTTCTGGCAGGGGGGGGGGGGGGGGGGGGGGGGGGCGGGGGTCGACCATTCTCTGAAAGTCAACATCAGTGAGGAAATGTGGGTGCTGTTTGGGAGGGTTATCTTGTTGGAATATAGAATATTGTATATTTAGGATTTCCCATGGTTTTTATAAATTACGATTATTTAGGAATTTGATTTTAAGATTTGATTGTGTAATTATTTAATTCACTTTTTCTTGTGTATCTTATATTTTATTATATATAGACATAGTCTCACCCAAATTAGGATAAGCCAATTTTGTACAACTTTCTTCTTGGTAACAGAGCTAAAGAAACCCTAGCCTCTCTCCCTATCCCCACCGCCAGCCTCTCCTCCCTTTCCTAGTAGCCGACTTACCTACCTAGCTCCCTGCAACCACCCTACACCACCCGAAACCCTTTCTCTCTCCCTCGGCAGTCCTTTCCAGTCATTGTCAGGGTTTCTACAGTAGCCAACCAGGCTTTGTCCTGGTTCTGTGTAGTTCGGGATCCTTCTAAGGTGGTCCATGCTAGTTTCTAACCCCTTTAGGATCGTGTGTTGCTGATGAGGTAAGCAACCTGTGTATGTTTCTTATTACTTAGGCTACTGGTTTATTCGGTAGCATCTCTTTTGTGTGACGCCGCTACTTCGGCTTTGTGGTGTTTCAAAATATCTGACTTTGTTGCACAAACCTAGAGCATTGTGCCTTGTTCAGACGTTTCCCTTGCCTTCCATGTTTCAGTTCATCGGATTACCAATGTGTTGCTTAATAGTCACAACTTTGCTGCTTGGAGTCGGTCTATATGTCTTTACCTTGGGGGTAAAGGAAAATCTGGATGGCTTTTGGAAACCGAGACACAACATCTCGCTGATGATCTTAAGCGGGTTCAATCGGATATTGACAATTGCACCTTACTTGGTTGGATGTTTCACTCTATGGAAGAACGCATCTACAACATGTTTACGTACTGTGATGCTGTTCTCTGGTTGTGGAGTGCTCTTACCCAGATGTACGCACATGCCCACAATGATGTTAGGATTTTTGAGCTCTATCAGGATATTTCTCATGCCTCTCAGGAAGCTTTGGGTTTTACCGTTGCTGAATTTTTTGAGTATCTTCAGTCTCGCTGGGAGGAGTTAGCACAGTATGAGCCATTGAGTGATTTTCCAGCTACTGCCGCTTTTATTATGTCTGCTCGTCTTGTTCGCCAGCACACCTATCAATTTCTGATGGGTTTAAAACTTGAATTCGAGTCTCTTCGTATTCAGATTTTGGACACATAACCTATGCCATCCTTATATGAGGCTTTTGCTACTATTGACAGTGAGGAGCGTCGTCGTCGATTGATTTAATCGGTTGCTCCGCTTCCTTCCTTCGTTCTTGCCTTATCTTCAGTTTCAGATCAGATGGCTCTTGCTGCAAATTTTAGTTCTTGTGTTTCTATTAGCAAGGTTATTTGCCACCATTGTGGCACAGCTAGTCATCTCCAAGCATGGTGCTTCAAGCTTCATCCTGAGTTGAAGCAACGCTTTGCTAGGGCACGTCCTTTAGGCCCTTCCCATACTGCTGTTATTGCCGACACATCTAGTACTCCTCAACCGACTCATTCTGTTGATCTTCATCAGCTTCAATCTCAGATTGGTGGCCTTCAAGAGCAACTTGGTTTATTCACCACCATGTCTCTAAGTGTCCCTTCCACTGCCACGCTCGCTATATGTACTCCTACAGCCTTTCATGTTCGCACTGCACTTACTTGAGTATTGGATTCTAGGGCCAATGATCATATGATTGGTGAGTTTTCTTGTTTATCCTCTCCTGTCTCTGCTACTGCTCAAACTGTATGTCTTGCTGATGAGTCTATTCCATATGTCTAGCATAAGTGTGATGTGTCCTTGTCATCTGATATAATCTTCTAATTGTTAGTCACCTTGCTAAAACCCTTCATTGTGCTGTTATTTTCTTACCTACTCATTGCTTATTACAGGACCTGACTTCGAAGAAGATTTTTGGCAGGGGGTTTGAGTGCGATGGGCTATACTACTTTGGGGACGCACCACCTTCACATCCTACCACTTCTGGCTTGTAAGTAACTGTGTTACCTAAGTCGTCTTCCTATGTGTTTTCTTTTCAGACTTTAGCCTTGTGGCATGCTCGTTTAGGACATGCAAACTGAACTTATTTATGTTTACTTTTTCCATCACTTAATAAAGCTTACAAGGATCATTAGTTTTATTGTGTTGTTTGTGAACTATCTAAACATACTCGTACTTCTTATATTCCTCACATGTATCGCGCCTCATGTATGTTTGACCATATCCACTCTGATATCTGGGGTCCTACTCCTATTTTGGCTTTTTCTGGGCATCAATATTAGTGACTTTCATAGATAACCACTCTAGGTGTACTTGGATTTATTTGCTTAAAAAGAAGTTTGATGTGCTTCCACTTTTTATTCAATTTCTCCAAATAGTCAAAACCCAATTCCACACTGTTGTACGCACTATTTGTTCTGATAATTGGGGGGAGTACATCTCTGATGCATTTCGCTTCCAACTTAATTAGCAGAGAATTTTGCAGCAACTCACTTGTACTTACACCCCTAAACAAAATGGGATTGCTGAACGTAAAAACCGTCATTTATGTTTGTTATCCGGTGTCTTCTTTGTGGGATGAATGTTCCTAAATCCTACTAGCATATGGCTATGCTTACTGCTGTTTACCTCATTAATTGGACACCTAGTCGGATTCTTCACATGTTGGCCCCTTTTCAATTACTTTGTCCAGATGCCGTGTTATTTCCTCTTGTGCCTCGTATATTTGGTTGTACTTGTTTTGTTTAGGATCGTAGTCCTACTCAGACCAAGTTAGATAACAAGTCTCCTAAATGCATCTTTTTGGGCTATTCAGCTCTCTAAAGGCTATAGGTGATGTGATCCATTGTTTCGTCATTTTTATCATTCTATGGATGTCATATTTGCGAAGATATGCCATTTTTTGGTTCTAACCCTGTGTTGCAGGATTCTGCCTCGAGTGCACCACCTCATGCTGTGTCATCGAGTGCTCACTCTATTCCTATCATTGATTCATTTTCTCCCTCATCATCGCCTGTATCTACACCTGCCAGTCCTTCGCCATTACAAACATACTCTCGTCGCCCTCGTGCTCTGCCCCCTCCAGCATCTTTTTTTCCCTCAGGCCCAGGTATTCCCTCTACTATTCACTCCCCAGCTCTTTCCCGCTATCCAACTCATGAACACAGTCCCCCTAATCGTTTCGGTTGGTTTAGTAGTACTAATCACCCTATTTTCCAGTTTTTATGTTATGATGACCTTTCAGCTTCTCATCGGTCTTTTCTTGGAAAACTTGAGTCGGTCTTTATCTCACAGTCCGTGTCTGAGGCTCTCCAGAATCCCAATGAGTTGTGGCTCTGCAAAATGAAATGGCTGCTTTGGAGCATAATCACACTTGGGATCTTGTCTCTTTACCTTCTAGTGAGATGACTGTTGGGTGCAAGTGGGTTTTTACTGTCAAATACTTGGATGATGGTACAATGGAATGATATAAGGCTCATCTTGTTGCTAAGGGCTTTACACAGGTTCCTAGCAAGGATTTTGGGGCTACGTTTGCACCGGTGGCTAAATTGACCACTGTTCATTTACTTATTTCCTTGTGGCTGCCTCTTCTTCTTGGCCCCTTCATCAACTTGATGTCAAGAATGTTTTTCTACATGGAGACTTACTTGAGACGATCTACATGGATCCTCCACCTGGGTTTCGAGCTGAGGGGGAGTATGCTGGCAAGGTCTGTCGTCTGTGTAAGTCTCTCTATGGCTTGAAGCAATCTCCTCGTGCATGGTTCCACCGTTTCAACTCTGTTATCCTATCCATAGATTTTATTCAGTGTCACTCCGACCATACATGCTTCATTCGTCGTTAGCCCAATGATCGATGTATTATTTTGTTAGTCTATGTGGATGATATCATCCTTATAGGAGATGACACCATTGGTATTGTTAAGGTAAAACATGAGCTTACTCGAGTAGTTGACATCAAGGACTGGGTCCTCTCAAATATTTCTTAGGAATTGAAGTAGCTCATTCTCGCGGTGGGATATCATTGTCCTAAAGGAAGTATACTTTGGATCTTCTTTACGACACTGGTATGATGGGGTGAAAGCCTGCATTTACTCCTATGGATCCGAATCTGAAACCTTTGGTTGAGTCCGGTGAGTTTCTTTCTGATCCATCTCGCTACCAGAGATTGGTAGGACGTTTGATCTATTTGACTAATACACGACCAGATTTGACATTTGCCATGAGTGTGGTTAGTCATTTTATGGATTCACCTCATACGGCTCACCTTGATGCTGTTCACTAAATCTTGAGATATCTCAAGTCATGTCCAAGTTTTTATTCTTCAATGATGGAATTTAGACAGGATTGTCCTGTTTTACTAATGCAGACTATGTAGGTTCATTGACTGACCGACGTTCAATTTTTGGGGTATGCACTTTCCTTAACACCCATCTTCTGTTATGAAAAAGCAAAAAACAAGCGGTTGTTTCTCGATCACCTACTATCGAGCCATGGCTCATGGGATATGTGAATTACTATGGCTTCGGTCCATTCTTACTGAGTTATAGGCATTGAGGAGAATATCTCTTCCAAGCTATTTTTTGTGACAATAAGTCTACCATCTTACTTGCTTCTAATTCTGTGCTTCATGAGCGTACTAAGCATATTGAAGTTGATATTCATTTCATCCGGGAAAAGGTTCGAGCTGGCATTGTGTGTCCCTCGTTTGTTCCATCTTCTAATCAGACTGCCAACATCTTCACCAAATCTGTAGGACCATCCCTATTTCGGTCTTCCATTGGCAAGCTAGGTTTGGTTGACATCTTTGATCTAGCTTGAGGGAGAATGTTGGAATATAGAATATTGTATGTTTAGGAGATCCCATGATTTCTATAAATTACGGTTATTTCTTCTTATCCCACGATATGATAGGGAGGTCATGGTTCACAGTGGTGTTTCAAAATTCTTCAGCGTTGCAAATAACCGTGTGGAAATATCCTTCGAGAGAAGAGAGAAAGTTGGCGTAATACATTAGAACTATCCTGGAGAGGTTGTCCCAACCCCATAGACAAAACTCCATAAATGGACAAGAGAGCATCATCCAAGCAGAACACAAAGAAATCAATGTAGTGTCTGTATTTAGAATTTTTTTTTTTTTAATGATCATAAGTTCAAATCAAAGTTAAAAAATTACAAGTTTCTGCATCCTTTCAAATGAATGGACAACTTGAATCTAAAGGAAAAAAGTAAAATGTTTTGAGCATAATGCACTAGGGCAGTGACTTGAACCTAACGACAATCATTCATAACACAATCTACTCCAAGTCTTGTCTTTCAGTTCAAGTCTACCCAGCCAATCAAATTATAACTGTGTTTTTGGTATAAAAAAAAAACGCATCAATCTCCTAGTAAATAAATTAGAACCAGCATAGTTGTTGCTCTATGATGATATGGACTCCTAAGGGACAGGTAATTCATTTTTAGGTTCGTCATCTTCTAGAGAATCCTGGCTTCCTTCGTTATTATCTTTTATTATATTTTAGTTTTCCTCATCTTCAGCTTGAAAACTAGTATACGTGACAGGAGTAGATGAACTGTAAGTATACCTAGCACATCAAATTTATTAGTGCCTATATGATGAATGATAGGTAGGTATTGTAACTACTGGAAAAAAAAAGAAAAAAAAAAAAAAAGAAAAAAAGAGTTGGGCAGCACAGCTAAGCAGGCTCAAAATGTTGTAAGGTGTTCCTTGCCACTTGCCCCCATGAGGTGCTCTCGATGACACCGCATTTTGTTCATCTTGCCATTGCATTGCATGGAACATCTCTCGCATTGTATTTTGCATCAACTACAACAATTGCACCACATTCATATGCATCGTACCTATATCATCTTATCGTATCCATCCTTATCACCCGACAGTGTGATTTGGCTTGTGTTTACCCTTTTCGCATTGCATGCATTTAGGCTTGTTCACCCTTATCACACGAGTGTGGTTTGGCTTGTACCCTTTCACCCTTTCTACGTGATGTGTAGTTTGGCATGCATCTTTTACCCTCTCTACGTGATGCGCAGTTTGGCTTGCATCTTTCACCCTTTCTATGTGATGCATAGTTTGGCTTGTACTATTTCACCCTTTCTATGTGATGCGTAGTTTGGCTTGCATCTTTCACCCGCTCTATGTGATGCATAGTTGGGCTTGCATCTTTCACCCTTTCTATTTGATGCGTAGTTTGGCTTGCATCTTTCACCCTTTCTATGTGATGTGTAGTTTAGCTCGTATCTTTCTCTCTTTCTACGTGATGTTTAGTTTGGCTTGCATCTTTCACCCTTTCTACATGATGCGTAGTTTGGCTTGTATCTTTTACCCTTTCTACATGGGTCATCTTCGGGCTTTGATATTCACTCACGACGATCCGACTTCTGTCAAAGAGGGACAACTGTAGACACCCCATTTTGCCCGCCCTTAAGACTTGGGCACTTCATTTTGAACACTCGATGATGAAATGTTACGCTGTGCAATCTTTTGAATCTTCAGCAAAGAAATTTGAATTCGAGCTCCAAACCCAGACCTTGCATCCCTTTTTTATCAAAACCTTTTTTTCTAACCTGGCCACATAGAGAGTAGCAGGCCAATTTATTTGGCTGGCCGTACAATTAGTTGGCCGGCCGGCCATATGTAGTATCAGATTCTGCATTTACATCACAAGGCTACTCCCATGCACGGGATTTGGCCAATTGTCCTTTTTTAAAGATACTTCCGACGAAAGAAGGCTGAAATTCTATAACTAGACCATCTCCCTTTAGAATTTAGGGTTAGAAAATTTTTCAAAAAGCTTAGGAGATTGTTCAAAGCTCTTTCTTGATCTTCAAACCTTCTTGAGTATAGATACACTATAGATACACCATTGGAGCTCAAACTTAAAGCTTTTGCTGAAGTTTTAAACCATTTTTCAGATAGTTGAGGGTGTTTGGATTGAAGTTTGTTAACTAAGAAGCGCTTCCTCTCACCAAGAGGTTAACCTTTGAACTCCTTTCATCATCTTTTCTTTTACTCTTTTACTCTTTTACTCTTCATTTCTTGTCATAATATACTGATTTTCAGAGGTTATTTTAGGCTTAACAATGTGATTGAGCTTTGTTAAAAGTGGAAAGGCTAGCCACCCTTCCATAGGCTTGTTCACTATTTGTAACTCTTTTGTTTTTTTTCATCTTTGCTCTCTTTTTTTACTTCTTTTAGTTAATTTTCAACATTATTTTTAGGTTATTTTTGTGTGATATGAACTATTGTAATAGTGTAATAGTCCTTACAGATTTGGTGCGTTTAGGATATAGCCACCAATCAGTTTGAGTTGATTGCTTTATTTTTGTTCTTATAGCTTTCTTTAGTATATTGGAACCTTAGAGCTCAATCACCCCACCACAAGTTTGATTAACTAGTTATAAATCTTTTGCTTTCATGATATTGTTGTTTACCTTGAAGCTAGGTGCTAGCTTCTGTGTTAAAAGTACTAAAAAAAACCCTCTTCTCGATCATTTTCAAAACATGGGAATGGATGTCTCATCCTTATTCCATGAATAAAAGAGGAGTTGTCAACAACTTTGACAAGTTGTGTGTTTAAGCTTTGATAGTTAGCTAGTTTTTTTTTTTTTTTTTTTTTCATTGTTGCTCATATAGAGCTCTTCATTGAAAGTATTAGAAACTCTCTTCTAGTTCCATTTTGAAGCATGAAAATGGATATCAATCTATGTTCCATGAGTAGGGAAAGGAGTCTCTAATTTCTTTCTTCAATGATGTAACCCCTTGTTTATAAGCTTCTTTTTTTCAAAGAAGGTCTTCTTTAACCAATTCGCTCCAAATTTGAGTACTCATTTACTCTTCTTCATTATGAGAGGTAGTAGGTTCCAACCAATTCTTTGAATGATTCTTTTTGTTTTTAGCTTCGTACTCATTAGATCTTTCATCCTGTTGTTTCACTAATCATCATGTAAAACCCTTGGGTTGTTTGATGGTTGTGAAACAAACCTATTTCCTCCTTGAATATCTTCATCATAGGTGGGAGCAGAAAGGATGAACATCCTTCAGAAACCCTTTGTGTTTCTCTATTCCAGTTCTATTGCAGCAAGTTTTCCAGCATGGTTTTACGGCCGGCCGGTCAAGTATATAGCTGACCAATTCCTTTAGTAGGCTGTCCAAGTCAAGTGTACAGTTGACCAACTCGTTTGTACGGCCAATGTGTTTATTCAGCTTAGCAGAGTAGATCTCAAGGTTCAAACAGAACTGTTTTTTGGCTACGAATAGAGCAATTTCTGGCAACAGGTAGAGTTGTTTCCGAAGGATGTTCCCATTTATGCACGCACGGTTTCCTGTCCTTTATTCAACTCCTTTAGATTAGCCGCTTTAAAATTTGTATATGTAATAATTAGTTAATTAGGCCATTCGGACCGTCTTGTAAATAGGGCAGATTTGTTACACTTGATGTATGTCTTTCAACCTCCATTTCTTTCTTCCTTTTATTTACACTTACGATAGTTATACAAAGCATCATGTTTTCCTTTCTCATTTCCATGTTTTGTATCAATATTTGCATGCATTAAGGTTCGGCTCATCATACTTGATGTTGTTATCATTTCCTACTTGATTATGTGTGCTACCTCATGCTTTAAGTTGATTCACATGTCATGTTAATAGTCGACTCTAGTAGTTGCATTTTGTATGTGTTGCATTAGTCATGTGCATTTTTAGGATCATGCATTTTTTCTAATTATCTCCTTTTCTTCGACTTACCACGGATGAGTATTAGGTGAGCATTTTTTGCTTTAGCATGTCATATGTGTGTGTTTGTGTTACCATGTCGAACATACTACCATGAGGCTACTTGCTTACTTGAAATAACTCTATGAATGCCTGTGGATGGGGGCTATTTCGCTTAAATTGAAATGATTTTGATTGTTGTATATATGAGCTCATTTTTTTCTTTGAGTTGTACATACTCAAAACTCTTTCAAAATCACATAAGATGAAAGCATTCCAAAGTAAGTGACGTAGTCTATTCTTGTTCGCTTAACATAGTAATGTTAGCATTATTAATAAATCAGAATATGAGCACATAATATCTATAAAATTCACATCATGACTTAGTAGAGGTCGATTTTTGATCAGATAAGTGGTGTGCTCAATTAATGACATTCCCCTCTCATACCTAAGTTCCCAAACCAAGAAACTTTGGTTGTGACGGACTAGTGGCCTTTGGCACAAGTCACAGGCTCCTAATTTTCCTAAAAATATTAGGTGGCAACTCTGAAATTTGGCAATCTAGTCCATGTTTGGCATCTCTTGTGATCAATGGATTTTTCTAAGATTTGTCAGATCTGGACTCTTATTTATTTTTCTATTTCACATTGCACTTGTGAAGCCAGATTCAGAACCATAGGAGTCCAAACTGTAGGGAATCATACCCGAGGAGACTAAATCCCTCCGAAAAGCACGAAAAAACAGGTACACTCGGCCACATGGCTCGACCTTGAAAGTACATCCCCACAGCTGCGCCCTAGGTTCTATTACCTCGGCAACCTGAGGTGATGGAACCTATATCGTTCGATCCTCTAACATGTCGGCTGTACAACATGTTAGAGATACTCCCTTAATCAAGATCGTGACTCGTCGACATCAAGAAATAGGGACTCAAATGTCCACTCAGCAAGATCAAGAATCAAGAATCAAGAACCAAGATGTTCTTTTATTAAAGATCAACATCTCAAGCAGGATTGCACTACTAGCCGACGTCACGACGCACTAATTCAAGAATACCAAGAATCCCAACTACACATGAGCTGTCATGCACAACTATCCCAACCGTTTTAACCACGTGTCATCGCCCAACTAGTCTGTACTCGTCACGCGTCAGATACGTTGCTTTGTCTCTGACCCACGTCGCCTAACATCATTATGAGCACGTCTACCTAGGTAGTTAAATCAGGGTTTTGCCCCTTTTCATCTTTTCAACAAAACTCTTTCCTTTCTCTGTGCCTCTTCACTTTTGCCATTACAAATTTCTCTCCCTTTTCAGAGCCTCTCTCTCTAGGCCTCCATTAACAGCCTTTGAAGCTTTTTGTAACTATTCATGTTCATCACCTTTGGGGAACACTCAACCATTCTATTCCTATCAAAGGCACCGTCTGACTTTGGTGAATGCGATTCCGGCGTCCACTTTTGCAACTTCCATCTGTAAGTCCTTGAATCTTCCCATTTTTTTATTTCAATTCTTTACTACTCCTTTGTTCGATTACAATGCATCTTTACTTTTGTTAGCACCACGCCCATATCCTCTGACATCATGAAATTCAATTTCTATTCTTCATACTATCATGCCAAATTCCAAATCCATGTTTATCATTTCTTTATGTCTCTGTATTTGAATCTACTCATACTTTGAATGTGTTTTTGGTTTCTTCCTCTTCTGAATCTACGCTATCTTTGTCTCTGTTTCTTTTTTCTGTTTCTAGATTCTTCCACCCACTTCTTGTCTATTTCGGTTGTTCTTAGATAGACATAGATTTAGGTTTGGGATTTGTTAGAACCATATACACTTTCGGGAAATCAAAATCGATTGTATCCCATAATCTCCGTTAGCTTTCCAAAATCCCTAACTCAGTATCCCCCAGGGTTACGTTGAGGCTCATAAGTTGCCAGAAAACACTTCTGTACTCAAAATCGTATAAAACCAATCAATCGAGGTCATGAGTATGTTTAAATGGAGAGTAGATTCCCCTAGCAAACTGGAGTACTTTCGCCAGGAGTTCGACATCCCTACCGACGTTCAGATTAAGCTAGTCAGTGAGAACAACTCGATTATGCCTTAGGAGAATTATATGTCTTTTCCTATGGTATTAATCATTGAGGATGGGATCAGATTCCCCCTCAACATCGTCTTTAGAGAAGTGATACACTTCTACAAACTCAACCCATGCAACTAGCCATAAATACCTTTAGGGTTATCAATGGCCTAGCCGAGCTATGTCACCAACATAATGCCAGGATCACCCTTTCCGACATCCAATATTGTTACCCCATGTGTGGCCTTATTATCTCAAACCATGATCCACTGCTTACAAGTTGATAGCTGACCTTCCAGACTCCAACAAGGGTGCTAGAGAAGACTACCTCATCAACTCAGGTAACTGGGAGTTTGCACCAGATGGTGATCTTCGCCTCTTCCCCTTATGCCGAAGAGTCTTTAGTGAGGATGGGGGTAAGAACTTAGTCATCCCAAACCCCACATCCTTGACATTGACGCATATACTTAGTTTAATTCTAATGTCTTCTCTTTTTTATTATTTTTGCAACACTACCTCAACCAAGCAAATCCTTCTGAAAGTCGTACGTCCAAAGTCAAGACTTAACCCAGCTTCTAGACTTACCAATTAAGGACCACAAGGCCCCCATTCTACTTAACTACATTTTGACGTACCGGTCTCCTTTGGTTGGCATCCCATCTAGGAGCAAAACTCCACCATCTACAACAACTCGACCAGTAGCATCCTCTCTACGCACTGATTGGGCTTCCACATCTGACCCAGTAGACCAGCTGTCAACCTCGGCTCCATCATAACACATTCTACCAGCTCAACGCCAGCGTCATTACAGACCTCCAAACGCTCTAACTAGGAGGACGCGTAGCAAGAAGTGCCAAGGTGTAGACACTTTGGCTTACGATCCTCCTAACCCGTCTGTTGCTCTCCCTCCATTCAAGCTTGGCATTGGTGTGACCATTGCCGCCACCTCTATCGAGATGGGTCATAAACTAGCAGTCGTCGAGGACTTGCTCGTCAGACTGACCGATGTTGTCATAGTCCAGTCCACCAATTCCTCGTAGTCTGTCTAGAAGCCAAGAAGGGTGAAGAAGGCCAAAGCATAGGCCAAAGTCACAGTCATCCATTCTGATGAGGAGAGGGACCTTGAAGACTTAGTACCAATCTCCAAGCTAGTTGAGGCTGAGAAGAGGCCAGCTATGACTAATTTTGCCGAGGCCCTTCCAACAAAGAAGCCAAGGTCCATTGGCCCTAGTGGCTAAAGGGACATTATTCTCGAGGATGCTTGGCTCCTCGAGATCTAGGTAGGTGACTGACTTCTGAAAGTCAGCGACAGCGCAATCAAAGATGCAAAAGTTGGGGCCGCGCTAACCACAGGCTTCCTCCTGCCCGTTGACATGGACCAGATCAATGACTACAACTAGTATGAAAACTTTGCCTTGACGATGAGACATTTAGTTCTGGCAATCCTTTTTTTCCCCATACTTTTCAAATTCTGTTTTCATACTTAGTGAAATGTTTACTAATTCATTTCTTTCTTTGCAGGCCATCCAATATACGCATTCTCATGCAGTCAATGCTGAGTTGGTGAAGAAAGACCTGACTAAGAAGATGCAAGAGGCTACAAGCTTCCTCTCCCAACTCAACAAGGTCGAGGCCAGGATCAATAGCTTGATAGATATGGTCAGTGCAACTAAGGCTGTCGAAAACAAGGTCGATCCTACTGCTAAAGCCTCCAAGGCTACTGCCAAAGTCGCCAAAGAAAGAGTTACCAATGTCGAGATCACATCGAAGAAGACCTTGGAATCCAAAGAGGCCGAGATCAAGGCGGTCGATGAAAAGGCCTTTGCAAAGAGCAGGCCAGCGTTTGAGATCTATATAAGAAGCAAGTCAACCAGGCCTGCAACAAGGGTTACTACCTTGGTTGGGTTACTGCACTAAAGGAGCTCTATGTCCCTGAGGACTCTCTTCTTCATGACATCGGTCAACTTGATGTGCCCTTCCCCCATCTCCCATTCAATCTGAGGAGGAGGAACATGAAAAGAAAAATGAGGAGGGTGATACCGATGCTACTGTTGGTGCTGCTGGTGTTGTTGGGGCCAAGTCTCCAACTCTAAACGATCAGGTTCTGGACTTGACTGAGGATGATAGGGATAAGGTCTCCAAGAGCACCTTCCCAAAGAAAGCCGACACTGAGGTCATTGTTGCCGAGAAGAGTCTTGATGAGACTCTTAAGGAGATCGACAAAGAGATAGCGGCCGATGCTGAGGCTGGAAAGATTGCAGAGCAAGCTAAGAACACTGCTCCAGAGTTTAGCACTTAGGATTTTCTCTTTTTCAATTGTACTTTTCTTTTTACTTTTTGTTTCCTTTTAGGCTGAAGTGCCTTCTAATGTACTGAAATGGCTTCCTGTATGAATGTAAGTTTGTTTTTCTTGACTAAGTGTTGGATGCTTGTTTGCTACTTTCATATATCTTGTGCAATCTTGCCATTCTTTAGAAAATTCTTCAAAGTATGACAACAAATCATCTCGGGTTAATACATCTCGGACATAATTATTATCAATTATCTCGAATAACTTCAACTCGTAAAATTTTTCTGACATTTTTTTTTTTCACAAGTGTCATATTCACTTAACTTTTATGCTTTTTGCCCCCCTAATGTGAATCTAAGTATTACTTACATTCACATTAAGGATGCATCGTCCGAATCTTGCCTGAGTCTGACTTAGACATCCATGACCAAGGTCATCGTGTTTAGCGCGTCTAAACAAAACACTTAAGGCTTAACCTTAGTGCACCGAGAGTACTATTTGGCTCGGCTTTTCGTACAAACTAGCCTAATCATGGCTGGTTTCACCTTGTTTCTCATTAAAACATCTCTTCAATTTAGTTCAACTTTGCCATCATGACAAGTCTAAGTTAATCATGTTGTTTACTTTAGGAACATCGACTTAAGGCTTTTCAATCTAACAATTATGAATTTCAACAACATTTTGTAAAGAACAAAATTGAACAAGTATTTCATTAATACTTTGGCTAAACGTTCATCTAGATTACATATCAAAAACTTGAAAAATTAATGATAGAAGAATTTCAAATTGTTGGTATTCCATGGTCTTGGCAATTCCTTGCCATTACTGTCTTCTCGCCGGTATGCGCCATTGCCGGCAACCGAGATAAATCTGTATGGTCCTTCCCAGTTTAGGCCAAGTTTACCTTCATTGGGATCTTTTTTGTTGTCGACATCCTTTGGTAGGACAAGGTCCTAATTTGGAACTCCCTAGGGTTCACCTTCTTGTTGTATGCCCTAGCAAATCTCTGCTGCTATGCCCGCAGCCTAATTGCTACTCTCTCCCTCCTTTTTTCAATCAAGTCCAGATCTTGGGCAAGAAATGCCTCATTTGTCCCATTCTCTACTTCCCGAGTTCTGATTCTAGGAATACCGATCTCAAGAGGTATAACAGCCTCGGTGCCATAAGCCATGGTAAAGAGAGATTCTCCAGTAGATCTTCTTGGCATAGTGTGATATACCCATAGAACATTAGGCAACTCCTCCACCCACTTGCCCTAGGCAGCTTCCAATCTCTTCTTTATTCTATCTAGGATGGTCTTGTTAAAGGCCTCGGCTTGGCCATTGCTTTGAGGGAAGCTGGGAGTTGAGTAGTAGTTTTTAATCTTGTACTTCGTGTAAAAGTTCTTGATCAACTTGCAATCAAATTGGGTTCCATTGTCTACCATAATAGCTCTTGGGATCCCGAATTTGGTAATGATATTCTTCCAAATGAAATTCTTGACATCCACATCTCGGATTTTGGCCAGAGGTTTAACCTCCACCCACTTTGTAAAGCAATTTGTGGCTACTAGTAAGAACTTTCTTTATCTAGTTGCCTTGGGTAATTGCCCAATCAGATCCATGCTCCACTGGACAAATAGCCAAGGACTAGATATAGGGTTTAGGTCTCCAACTAGCTGATGTATCAAGGGTGCAAACCATTGACACTTCTCGCATTTCCTGACATAGGCTTTGGCGTCCTTTTCATGTAGGGTCACCAATACCCTTGTGATATAGCTCTATGGGCAAGGGATCTGTCCCATGCATTGCTTCCATAAACTCCTTTATAGATCTCATATAAGAAGTCTTCCACTTGGGAAGGATGCACACATCGCAGCAAGGGTCCAATGAATAACCTTTTGTACAGGTGGCCTTCTGCCGACAAGCAGAATCTGGCCGACTTAAGTCTGATCTTGTGTGCCTCTTTTTTCTCTTCTGGCAGCTAGCCATCTTTGATAAACTTGACTAGGAATCCATCCATCTTAGGCCTAGCTCTATGTACATTGCCTCATATTTTGTTATTAGGGGTTCCACGCTTGGGCCTGATAGATAGTCTACCATAATCGTTCTTAGCATGTCTAACTTTATGGCACTGGCAAGGTTAGCCAGGGCATCTGCATGGCAATTGTCTTCTCAATAGACCTGTTGTAGCCAACAACTCTAGAACTGTGCTGGCAACTTGATGATCTTTCTGGTATATGCCACAATCCTCTCATCTCGGGCTGCGTATTCTCTTGTTGCTTGGTTCATGATGAGTTGGGAGTCGCAATAGACTACCGTCTTCTCGGCTTCGACTATTGCTGCTAATGTCAATCTGGCAATCAATGCCTTGTACTCTGCTTCATTATTTGAGGCCTTGAACCCTAGTCGAATTGATTGCTCTATCATCTATCCATCGAGGCAGAAAGACTCCCCGATGTAGATGTCACAAGGCTTCAGTTTCTCTTGATCTTTCTTATGTCCTACTAGCGTGGGGTTCTATGATGCCAGCTATGCTTCTTCTAGTTCTTTTGTACACCCTAGGCCTAGGTTTACAAGTCTTGGCTTCGAGCTTGCGCTTGGTGTGAACTCAACAACAAAGTCGGCCAAAACCTGACCTTTGATTGCTATCCTTGGTCTGTATTCTATGTTGTATTGACTTAGACTTACAGCCCATTGTGTTACTCTACTTGTTAAGTTCCCTTGCTGTAGTAGAGACTTCAACGGGTGGTCTGTAAGCACTATGATTGTGTGGCCTTGAAAATAATGGTTTAGCTTCTTTGAAGCCATTACTAGAGCGAGCGTTAGTTTCTCCAGGGACAGGTACCTTGTCTTCGCGCTTGCCAGGGTCTTGCTTACATAGTATACTGCCCTTTGTTCTCTTTCTTATTCTCAAATGACCACGACATTGACAGCTTAGTCTGAGACCGCCAAATGCAGGAATAGTTCCTCTCATGGTACTAGATTTAACAATACTGGTGGAGTTGTCAAATACCTCTTCAAGTCTGCTAGGGCGACTTCGTATTTATCTGTCTATAAAAAGTTCGTGGCCTTCTTTAGCAGTTGGAAGAATGGCTTGCACTTGTCCAAACTCTGGTTGATGAATCTGTTCCACGCAGCTACCTTATCTGTCAAAACTTGGATTTCTTTTGCTGTCGTCAAGCTCTTCAGATCAATGATAGCCTTGATCTGATTGGGGCTTGTTTCAATTCCTCTCCTAGTCGCCATATATCTTAGGAATTTGCCAGATCCCATTCCGAAAGTGCACTTGAAGGCATATTTAGACGAAGCCGGTATGCTTTCAGGATATCAAAAACCTCTTTCAAAATGGCTAAATGATCTAAAGGCTCCTTACTCCTCACTACAATGTCATCAATGTAGACTTCCACGGTCTTCCCAATAAGATGTTTGAACATCTTTGTCATTAACTTCTGGTATGTTGTCTCTACATTCTTTAATCCAAAGGGCATCACTCTATAGCAATAGAGTCCCTTTAGAGTGATGAATGTCGTCTTTTCTTCGTTTGGTGTGTATATGGCTATCTGATGATAACCTCGGTATGCATCTATGAAGCTCATCCTTCCATGGCCAGATGTGGCATTCACAAGCTAGTCTACCTTGGCAAAGGGAAACAATCCTTTGGACAAGCCTTATTCAAGCTTGTGAAGTCCACACAAACCTTCCACTTGTCATTTTTCTTTTTTACTACCACTATGTTGGACAGCCACATTGGGTAGTTTACTTCTCGAATTGCCTGCGCCTTCAGCAACTTCTCTACTTCCTCTTTAATTGCTTGTACATGGACCAAGGTTGGTCGCTTGGCTCTCTAGATCACAGGTTTGGCCGACCTAGCCACGTTGAGCTTGTGGCAGGTGACCTCGGTGATGATCACCGGCATCTCATATGGTGTCCAAGCGAACACCTCTTTGTTCTCTTTAAAAAGAGCTTCCAATTTTCTTTCTTCTTATAACACTCCAAATTTCTAGCCCAAATGATAATACAACAATCATGGCTCTCTTAAGGGAAAACCAAATATAACTTCTCATACTTGTATTACATAATAATAATAGTTCCTCATATGATATTACATTGATTCAACAACAAGTAAATAACCAAATAAGCACCCCCAAGGGTTTACAATCTTTCAAGGTTTAAGCCCGGTTACACAAAATAGTTATTCAAACCCACACATACATAGCCCTTGGCTTACAAATAGGATCACAACAAAGGAGAACTTTAGTGCTCTCAACACACATTTTCACGCCCTCAATTAGGCGGATTCACCACATATTTTCCTGCACCAAAATCCGGTAGGGTGAGCATAAAACTCAGTAGAAAATCCTTAACAAAGTATATACATTTTATACAAGTCTCAAGAGATGAATGCACATGCCATGCCATGCCTTGCCTTTTTGAAAATAAAACACATCTTTATCTTTTGAAAACCATCATGCCCAATGATGTTATGCAACTTCAACTGTTCAAAATTTATCAATTTAATTCAAGGGGCGGTAAATACAACTCTGGTAATCCCTAGGTCGGTGTCTGCAAGTAGACTATACGAGTACTATCAATTGTCATTTTTACCGGTATTAACCGGAAGGCTCGACCCCTATCCGCGCGACTTTCTAGTCTTTCACCAAGGACACTTAGGCCAACTTAAACAATTTCATCTACACCACCTATCAAGACTTACCACCATATTTACTCCCAAAACAATTTCATGAAAACCCATTTCCCAACATTCTTTTCTCAATGCAAATTTCCAAAGCTTAACATAGTCCAATGAATTGAAATGCCAATGTATGATTAAAAATGCAATGCAACATTACTTCCATATTCAATTGTTCCACACAATATACCATTGTGATCAAAATTCCCAATCCTCTTTTCAACACAATTCCACAAGATGAATATATATATATACACTTTTACATCCAGTTCATTCAAGAGAATAACGTAATTTCTACATTTCGAGCAATCTCAACAATTTAGTCAATTCAAGACTAAATCAACATTTTGACAACAATTTCCAAAATAAACAACATTTCTCATTTTGTTCACAAAATTCGTCATTTATACATAAATAAACAATTTTCAGAACATCCATTTATTTCGATACACAAAATAAATATGACAACATCTTCCAAGGATTTTCATCATCTTTCAAAAAGACCCAATTTCTAGGTTTTCTCACCAAAACCATTCATCTCCAAAATATTTAGAAGAATCTCCCCAAAATTATCTTTCTTCAATCAATATGGTCCAAAACCCTCAATTTCTATTTTAAAAGGAAAAGAAAATAAACCCTCTTTCAAAATCACTCATCTTCTTGTAATCAACAATCAATTTCTCAAAGCTAATCAAAGGATGATTTCGAAAATCATCTAGATCTTGCAAAAACATGTATATAACTCAAAGGAAATCCCTATTTCAAGTTTTGAAGAGAATCTGAGATGAAACCCCAAAATTTACGGTCTTGAAACTTGATCTCTACCGCACACAATGAAGCCCTCAAGGTGATAACAAATTTTGGTGAAGTACTTAGGGCTAAATCCCAATGGATTTAGAGAAATCAAAGAGAGAATATGACTTCTAGAGAGAGAAGCTCTAGATTTGGAAATTTGGAGAGTTTTAGAGAGAGAGGGGGCTGCAAAAAGTGATCTGAAACCCTAATTTACGGACTGATATAACTGTAGACCGCCCCGAACTCTGCTCCGTGCGCGAGGATGCGAATTGTAGTTCTAGCTACTACAGTTCAGACTCCTGTCACGGTTCTGAATCTAATCTCACAAAGTGCAATGTAAGATTGATAAATCACCAAAGAGTCCAAATTCGGCAAATCGTTTTGGAAAATTGATTTTAATCAAAAAACACCAAACATGGACTGCTTTGCCAGATTTCAGAGTCACCACCTAAATATTTTGTTTTGGGAAAACTTAGGAAACCCTGACTCGTGCCTAAGGCCACGTGTCCATCATCACCAAAGTTGCCTCGGCTCGGGAACTTGGGTACGAGAGGGGAAGGTCCTGAAATGAGCACCCCCGCTCGCCCGATCAAAGGATCGGCCTCTACTAACATGATATGTTGTTTTTGAAAACACATGTATTCTTATTCCGGTTATTAATTTAACTTACTACGTGATGCGCACAGTATACAAGTATGGACTAAATCACTCGATTTGGAACAAAGCATTTCATGTTTGTTTTTCGAAAAATGGTTTGGAAGTGCTACTCGCAAGTAGGCTAAAACGCAGATTTGCCACCCTCAAGTGGGCTTAGAAAAACATGATTTTGCCACTCTCAAGTGGGCTTAAAACTCACATTTCGATGAATTGTTCCAATTCAAGCAATGAAGCCATCATCCACAGGCATTCATGCAGTTATAGCAGTTAAGCAAATAACCTCATGGCAAGCATGCTAACATGGCAGTCACTTACACACATACAAGGATGCTAAACCGTAAACACTTACAGTGTACTCCGAGCCAAAAAATAAGCTAATTAGAAATCAATGCATGATCCTAGCTATGTTAAGATGCCTAATGCAACACATGCAAAAATGCAACTAAAATAGGCTCAGCTATCTAGAATGGCATATGAATGCAACACTTGATAACATGCTTTGAAACACGTATTTAAGAAAGTCTATTAAAGTACAATACAGTTTGTATGATGCGCCGAACCCAGTGCATGCAAGACAAAATGAATGATGCACGCATGCAAACAAAAGTATGCTAATTGAAACATGCCCTAAAACTAACCATTGTTATGCCCAGAATTGTCTCTGTTTGCATTTGATCTCAGAACACTGCACAAACTTCCAGAATGCTTCTGCTCCAACATGGGGACCTCCTGATGGGCTGCCGACCAGAAAAGGAGGCTGTAGACCACTTGTAGACCAAAAAAACTGGTTGTAGACCAGAAAAAGTGGTCGACCGACCACCTTTACTGGTCTACCGACTAGAAATTTTTCCAAACTCCAGTTTTGCTGCAACAGAGAACAAGAAGGGGCATAGTAGTATATTTGCAAGATATGTGTGAACAACCACCCTCCGTATCATTTCTCAAGCTCAAGGGAGTGCGGTACTCGACTCTCGGGCCACTAACCGAGCATCGCAATGCACGCTGGCCGAGAAGCCAAGTTTGCACAATTCAATGTCAACGAATGCACAAATAACACATAAGGGCCTCCACCTCTATCACGCTCGATCAAGAGGGTCGGCGACCGAGAAATGAGGCGCGTTTCATCACTCTAAGTATGAAACGCCCCTCGTTTCTCGTATTTGGATTAATGTCCGATCCAAACACAATGCAATGCAACAACATGCAAACAACATGCTCTTCTATCAATGCTAGAATGGCATGCACAAGATTCTATCATGCAAACAATGCATGCATGGCATGTTCGGAGGCCAAGAACACCAAAGCTAGTAAAGAGCATCTCACAAGAGGCATGCAATACCAAGTTTAAACAACTAAACCAGCTCTGGTCAGAGCGCCACCATGCCAAAACAAAGGCCAAAACATGCTGAAAAGGGAGTCCAAAAGCATATACAAGCATGCATACACATTGGCTCACAAATAAGGCATGAAGACACAACTCTCAAACACATTGAAGGAGTGAAAAATGTGAGAGTGTAGCAATGAAATATGCTCTGAAATTATGTGTGAAATGATGCCAAATCATCCAAACGACACAAGCATAGCATCCTAAGGACCTTGAATCATTAGGCTAGTCAAAGCTATTACACTACAACCATATATAACAAATCCCATATGACCCAAACTACTCAAAACAGAGTTGAGGCATGCTAAATCAACGCCAAAAACACGCTAAAACATAGTCTCAAAAGGCAAGCAAAGTGTACTCATTCATTGGCCCATAAATAAGGCATAATGCATAACCCTCAAGGGCAATGAAAGAGTGATAAACATGGGAGTATAGCAAAGACATAAGTTCTGAAATTACATTCCAAATGATGCCATATCATGCATATATCACAAGTAAGGCATGCTAGGAGGCTAAAAGCTTAAGGCTGGCAAAGGCACTTGTACCATAGCCATATCAAACAAGCCCCAAAGGGCCAAGATGACTCAAAATAGTCCCATGGCAGGTCAAAAAAATGCCAAAACATGCATGGAGTAGAGCTAACACATGCTAGAATGGGAGACATAAAGCATGATGCATGCAAGGCCAATGAATGGGATTACACTACAAGTGTAAGAAGCAAATGAGGGATGCTCTAACCAACCAAAAACAGAGTTGTATCATGGACAAATAAGACCAAAAACACACTAACATAGTAGCCCAAAAGCTTAGGCAAGCTTGCATACAAATTAGCTCATAAGTGAAGCATAAGGCACAACCCTCCAAAAGCATTGAAAGAGTGAAGCATGTGAGAGTATGTCTACACTACATGCACTGAAAACATGTGAGAGATGAGGCCAAAACATGCAAACACCTCAAGTAAGCCATGCTAGAGACTATGAAACTCAAAGCTAGTGAGCAAGATTGCACTATGGCTATACAAAGCAAGGCATGCATGACCAAAAGCACTTAAAATAGAGCTTAAGAATGGCAAAACATGAGTAAAAGCTTGCTGGAGTGGAGCCAAAAACATGCTAGAATGATGGTCCAAAGCATGATGCATGTTAAGGCTATAGGGAGGATTGCACTACAAGGGTATGAAGCATGCAAGAGGCAATCAAACTGACCCAAAACAGAGCTAAGGCATGCTAAAATAACACTAAAAACATGCTGAGATAGAACCAAAATAGGCTAGCATGATGGGTCAAAGCATTGAGCACACAAGGCTAAATAGCTAGATTACACTACAAGTGTACAAAGGATGCATGGGGTGACTCAACCAAGCCAAAACAGAGTTATGCCATGCTGAAATAGGGCCAAAAATAGGCTGAGAACAAGCCAACACATGCTAGAAACACATGCTCAATAATGAGGCCAACAAGGCAAGCAAACAAGATAAGAGGAGAGGGGACCACCCCTCTCATTTTGGATCTCAAAACCACATTTATACCACTGAAAATCCACTGGATTTCAGTGGCTAAAAGGCCAAGAGAAGGTGATCTTAAAGGCCTAAAGAGATAGCTCAAAACAAGGGAAAATAAGACACAAAAGGTGGTAGACCACCCCCAACACCAAAGAGGCCTCAAACAAACACTTTAAGCACTTGAAAATGAAGCTTTTTGTAGTTTAAAGTTAGGCCTAAAACATCATGCAAATAGGGCCAAATAAGCAATAAAAATAAAGCCTAAAAGGGGGTATAGACTCACCCTTGAAGAACAACTTCAAAGCAGCAACTTCAGAGGCAAAAACTAACCTTTTGAGCTTCAAACAAACCTCCAAGAACCTCAGCTCAAGAGTGAAGGTGTTTCACTAGGTGTTTAGTGCAAAAGTATGAACAAAACTCATTTTTAGGCACAAAACAACACAAATATAAAGAGAGAGGGAGAAATCGAGATAGAGATAGATATGTATAGCCCTAAGCAAAATTTCTGAACCCTGGAAAGGGAGAGAGAGTCTCCCTCTTATAGAATTCCAAGCCTCAAGCTTGTTGAGCAAGCTAGAGGCTTGGTGCAATCCCTCCATACACGTGTATAGAGGATGTCTTCTGTGCCCAACAACTGGCACAGCTGACAAGAAAAATATTTGCAGAAAAAGCAAAAAGGCTGTCGACTAGTTAAAGTGGTCGACCGACCACTCCCACTAATCGACCGACCACAAAAAGTGGTCTACAGAGAAGAAAAGTGGTCGGCAAGGGAGGAACAAGGTCTGGACATAGAGTAGAAGGTTGTGGTAGCTGCCGACCACCTTAGGTGGTCCACAGACCACCCACTCTAGCTGGCCGACCCCCAAAAGTGGCTGGCAGGGAAGAAAAGTGGTCTACAGGGGGAGAAACTGGTCTACACCCCTGTTCCACCCTCCAGGCAAAGAATAACAAGGTTTTGTTCAAAAACAAACCAAAAGGGAAGCAAGACAAGAGTCCGTAAGGCGAGGCACTCAGCCGGAAGCCCCGAAAACTAGTCTACGGGTACAAAAAGTGGCCTACGAGAGGGAAATGTAGTCTACGGCTACAAAAAGTGGCCTACAGGCCTCTGTTTCCCTCTAGGCAAAGGCAACAAGGCATGGTCCGAAAACCAGGCCAAGAGGAGAAGGTTAAGAGGTCCCGAGACAAGGCGCTCGGCTGAAGGCTCCGGAAACTCAAAACGAGCACAAACATGCACAATCACCAAGTGCATAGACGATGACGTCTGAGTCTTAAGGTCGGTCGAAAATGGGGTGTCTACAGTTGCCCCTCTTTGACAGAACTCGGAAGTCATGAAATGACGGGAGTGAATGTCAAAGCCCAGAGACGACCCTTTTTTGACAAGGCCGAAGACTTAGACAAACAGGCAAGATAACCAAGAAATGCGCCCGCAGGCAGGGGCAAGATGCAAATGACATGCACAATGCAGAACATAACTTATGATTATGAATAGAGGGTTGTAATGAAACATCTAGATGCAAATGTTATGCAAAGAAATGCTACAACAAACTCATACACAAGCAAATAAGTAAACACGCCACACGTGGGAATTACAGACTGAACTACATTTCATGCAGAAAGGATGTAAGCAAAATTATGCAATCTTAGCGAGCATGTGTGATAGATACACAAAAGGTGAACAAAGTGTGATAGCTACACTAAGTGAACACGTGTGATAGATACACAAAAGTAAGCATGTGTGATAGATACACAAAGTGAGCAAGCATGTGCGATAGATACACAAAGTGAACGAGCATGTGCGATAGATACACAAAGTGAACGAAGTGTGATAAATACACTAAGTGAACAAAGTGTGATAGATACACTAAGTAAGCATGTGTGATAGATACACTATATGAACAAAGTGTGATAGATACACTAAGTGAATGAAGGTGTGATAGATACACTATATGAACGAAGTGTGATAGATACACTAAGTGAATGAAGTGTGATAGAAACACTAAGTGAAGAGAGTGTGATAGATACACTATATGAACAAAGTGTGATAGATACACCATATGAACAAAGTGTGATAGATACACTAAGTGAATGAAGTGTGATAGATACACTAAGTGAAGAGAGTGTGATAGATACACTATATGAACAAAGTGTGATAGATACACTAAGTGAATGAAGTGTGATAGATACACTAAGTGAAGAGAGTGTGATAGATACACTATATGAACAAAGTGTGATAGATACACTAAGTGAATGAAGTGTGATAGATACACTAAGTGAAGAGAGTGTGATAGATACACTATATAAACAAAGTGTGATAGATACACTATATGAACAAAGTGTGATAGATACACCAAGTGAATGAAGTGTGATAGATACACTAAGTGAAGAGAGTGTGATAGATACACTATATGAACAAAGTGTGATAGATACACTAAGTGAATAAAGTGTGATAGATACACTAAGTGAAAAGAGTGTGATAGATACACTATATGAACAAAGTGTGATAGATACACTAGATGAACATGAGCGATCTCTTACCGAGACATAATCAAACTTAACCGGAACTTCTCTAAATGAGCCGTACATACAATGTCATCTGGTTGCACCAGCCTCAAATGAACCGTACATACAATATCGTGCCTGCATAAGAAAGAAACTCAACATGTACAATATAGTAGAAACACATGTTCAACGTTACATCAAGATACAATTCCAGTACGAGATAAACGCATGCATATACAATGCAAGTGAAAAGTGCATAGCAATGCAAGTGAAAAGTGCGTAGCAATGCCACGCAGCATACACATTCTATGTACAATAACAATGCATTTTCAGTGCAACATCCATAGCATGTTTGAAGTAAAATGTCGAATAAGGAAATACACGCCTTAACGAGACCAATTCAAACGCAACCTCCGAGTTACCTCTCGGAGGGGTCACAATGTACTTAAAAAGAATACACCTTGCTCCTGACGAGTGATGATGAGCTGTGCATTGAAGACGTGAATCGAAGTTCCCGCGGGAACATTTTGAGCCGAAAATAGTGAACTTTTCTTGCACTTTCTCGAGAGCCAAGGACTCCAAACAACATAAAAATACACAGAGAGGACAATGGGACCCTGAAGACCACCCTGGAGGGCTGCCGACCACTTAAACCAACTGTAGACCACCTGTAGACCACTTAGGTGGTCGGTCAACCTGAAAAACTGGTCGGTTCGGCCAGTTTAGTAAAACTAGGCCAGTTTGGTCTTTTGAGGTTCGGCTCTTTAAATACAAAACTTCAAAACACATTTGCTCACACCCTCAAGGCCGAAAACTCTTACTCACCCTCCCTAGACCCTTTTTCCTCTTAGATCCGGGCTTTGCACGTGTTTTCTAACGTCCCACGCGAGGTTGACTCACTAAGATCTTCCGATTTCCTTCATTTTGAACCGATCAGAATTTGTTTTCGGAGTTTCTTTCTCCATTTTCACCACTTGAGGTATGTTTCTCTCGAAGTTTAGCACCCTTTTCCCGGGCTTTGACTTTCTTTGACTTTTTCTCTTCCCGAGAGTTGACTTTTGTTGACTTTTGGCAATTTTAGCTCATTGCGCTCATTTTTGCTCATTTTGCACCTTCTTTTTAGATGGCTGACGATGCTCCATACGATGAGGGTCCTCCGGGGATAGAGAGGGAGCTTGACATCATTCCATTGCCGCCTAGGATCCGGCCCTTCGACCCTACAACGTACCATCCCGAGGAGCACATCTTGCTACCCAGCACTTTTCATCAATTTTACAAACTTTGCACGAAGAGCACCCACGGACTTGTTACTACGGGAGCCGGAGTCTCACCTGTCTCACTACGCACCCGAGGTGCATACTGCACTCTTACATTTTTTGCGATGTATTTTGTATTTCTTGCACACTTCATGCTTTCGTTATGTACTTTATCTGCTCGTTCTGAACACATTTACATACACAACACTTCTGTCCATTCTGAACATACCTCACACATTGCATTTCTGCTCATCCTAAACACAGCTTACATACTGCATTTTTTGCTCATTCTGAACACAGCTCACACACTGCATTTCTGCTCATTCTGAACACAGCTCACACACCGGATTTCTGCTCATTCTGAACACAGCTCACACACCGGATTTCTACTCATTTTGAACACAGTTGACACACTGTATTTCTGCTCATTCTGAACATAGGTAGCTTCCTGTTTTACCCGGGGATATGGGTCGATTACAGTGAGGGAGTGGTATATAAAGCTCCTAGACGGTGTTTGACAGATTGTTGATGAGGCAGGATTTGGCCCATTTTGTATGGGGTTATCGCGTCTTGCGGCGAGTAGGACCCTCCTGGGTGCACTAGTAGAGAGATGGTGGGACACCACCAACTCTTTTCATTTTTCTGCTACCGGGGACATGACAATGACCCCGTACAACTTTGCTATGTTGACGGGCCTCGACGTGGGAGGTCAGCCGATCCCATATGATTTATGGGTGAGTGGGAGGCAGCCTGGACTTATCTACTCGGAGCCCATCCGCCGATCTACCGATCATCAAGCATGGTCAGATACACCTGGTTCACAAAGTAGTACAGAGGGACTGTGCCGGAGACTGTTGAGGCCACGAAGCAGTACGCCCGAGGTTTCCTGATGTTCCTTCTTGGGACCACATTGTTCTCCGACAAGGGGAACACGGTCAGGCTACATCTTCTGAGTGCTCTAGTAGACCTATCCCAAGTTCGGCACTTCGATTGGGGCGGCGCTGGCCTTGCTACCCTTTATTGCTATATGAGCGCGACCTCCCGCGGGCGTGGGAACATAGTAGGCGGCTATTGGAGAGCCTGGGAGGTACATGCTGCCCTTTTGATTTACATTTCTATTTTTCATTACCTGTACACTGCACACTCCACACATTGCACATATTACATCCCATTACTCCGCATTCTACACCTCACATTCTGCATTCTGTATTCTGTATTTTCTGTGTATTCTGTATTCTAACTGCCACTGTCTTGCCTTTCACAGCTGTGGGTATGCGCCTATTTCCAGACGCTTGCCCCTGATCCGGAGGTTGAGACACCACTTGAGGTGCCGTACTTGCGTAGATTTGAGGGTTGATACCGGCCCAGACCCCGAGAGACCTTGCCATATCTCAGGCATTATTTTGACACAGTACGAGCGACCGAGGTAATCCAAAACTCTCAGTTCTTCATGCCTTCAGCTTCGGTTCATCTTGCATATTTATGACAACTAATCAATTCATGCACTTGCTATCCGCAGATCACCTGGCAGCCTTGGGTCGCGATGCCAGGGTTTTCTTGATTCGAGTTTGCTGGGGCGTGGAGTGCTTCCCGATACCGATTTCTGTTTGAGGGACCAGTTGGTAGAGCCTGGTTTCTCGGGGAGCGCTTCATATGCCAGACACTGGGCCATCCTGCTCAGGAGATCCCTTCACCGCCTCCACCAGGAGGTTAGTGACCTTATGCAGGGTGCTGACGTAGTCCTTTTCCATGAGGAGGGAGAGTACACGACATACCTCCACACATACCTAATACCCCCGCTGACAAGTGTTCATGTCTCCATGAGGAGAGTTGCTGACATTCCTTCATCGAGCCACGCCCGAGCTACAGACATCCCTTCGACTAGCAGGGCCAGCACATCGAGAGGTAGGACTAGGGGGATGCCCCCCACTTGGCAGTGTGCTAGGTGGCCAGATCCTCCGACCGAGCTGATAGGCTGGTGGTATGGGACGCCCTATCAGATTCCGCTTGAGTCTCCATTGCCGGATCATCGATCTGTCAGGGCCCCTGACTCAGCATCGATATGCTTTACAGCTTTCATCTATCATTCAGATATTTAGACATTCATCCATTCACTAATGACTTGAACTTGCATCTGCAGCCTTCCACAAGATATGTTGAGGGGTTGCTCGAGGCGATGGCCTCACTTGAGTTTATGGTTTTGAGAAGAGAGACGATGCTGCACGCCCACGGCATCCTGATACTTTCCAGTTTCCTTACATTTATCATACTCTTGCTGATATATCGAAACTGAACATTCACTACACTGATTCACTGTATGTATAGATCACATCCAGCACATCACTTTCACATGCTATATCTGCATGCACTCACTCTGTGAACCACACTTGCATCTGATATACATACCCTGGCTGATGTATTCAAACTGCCTTTTCAGGTCACACCTCTACAGCCCGGGCCACCCAGGCCTTCTCAAGTAGCAGGGAGAAGGATCCCGACACGTGGCCGAGGGAGACGTCGAGCGCCTGCCAGACGTGATGACGAGACTAGTGAGGAGGAGGAGCCAGCAAATCCTCAGTCAAAGACATCCGAGGGCAGAAATGGTGACATCGGTTCAGGTTCTTAGGGCAGAGACGACGCCGAGGAGGATTCTGAGGATGACAGCTCTAGTTTAGACAGGGGTGCCGACGGTGGTGGTATAGAGGCTGCTCAGCCGAAGAGGGTGAAGAGGGCCTCTCGATCCTGAGCCAGATAGCACCGACTCAGATTTTTTGCTTTGTTTTCTTTTTGCTAGTAGTTATAACATATTGTACAGCGTTAGGCAGTTTTATTTTCCTTAAAACTTGTACCCTATTGTAAAAAGAAACCATGATGGAATGAAAACAGCTTTTTGTTCAAAAAGTGTTGCATTTTATATTCTGAGCATCGCATTGCATCACACAGCATGAAAGTGAGATTGATGGAAATTGAACATTTGTGTATTGCCAAGTCAGGTAGTAAACCAACGTAACAAAACAACTTAAAAAAGAAATTCGATAAACGAATTATAACAACTCGATAAGCAAAGATCAACAACTCGATAAACAAATCGCAACAACTCAATAATCAAAGAGCAACAACTCGATAACCAAAGAGTAACAACTTGATAATCAAATGCATATTGGACAAACAAAAAACAGGACGCACCCGAAGCAGAAATAAACTCAGACCTTCAGCATTCCAGGACGCACCCGAAGCAGAAATAAACTCAGACCTTCAGCATTCTCAGCACATAGGAAGGCTAGGGACTCTCTGCTAGAGATAAGAAGCAGTTGTAGACCACTTATTGTTCATTGTCGACCACCAAAATAGATTGTCGACCACTTTTGTGGTCTGTAGACCAGAAAAAGTGATCAGTCGACCAATTATGTAGGGGGTCTCCAGATTTTTGCCACCTGTCCTCTAAACAGTGCCTCATCTTCTATAAAGGTTCCAACTTCATGCTTCCCTCATTCAAACTCAGTTTTTGCACCAAATGGAGGCATTTCTTGTCCAAAATCTCACAAATTGGATTGCTAACTTGGATGACTCGGAAAAACTGAATTTCCGGGACTTCAGAATAAATGCACTATTCATGTTGAGCCGCACCCCGCTGTGTTTTCCGTTCCTTCATGCCGCGGCAAGGTGTTGGAATCCGGTAACTCATGTTTTCAGCTTCGACGAACAAGAGATGTGTCCCACTTTCGAAAACTTCCAAGCTTTGATGAAATCTCAGCACGATGAAGAGATCTTGCCCCAATTCCGCTCCGGCCACATCCAAGCCTTAGGACGGATGTGCGGGCTCACTTTGCATGATGCTCGGTCTTTGATTCGCGATGGAGAGCTGGACATTCCGAGCCTGATTCGTCAGTTTTCTGATGCCGGTGACCACGGCGATCATCACTGGCAAGGTTTTCGGCGACATGCGCTTTGCTTGTGCATGTTGTCTCATTTCTTGCTTGCCCCAGGCTCCGGAGGGTCTAGCGTCTATTTGATTGAGGTTGCCCAAGGTTTAAAAGAGGGCAAGAGCTGTATTGCCATGACGCTAGCTGAGACACTGATTGGTTTGGATGCCTTCCATCGCCGGGAGATGACTAGATTCACGGGGAGTCCGCTACTGCTGCAGGTAATGTTTCCCACCCTATCTCACATCACTCGGCCCTCAGGTTCAGTTTTTCTCTCAAAACCCTTTTTCTCACTTTTCTCTCCACGTACACCTCTCTATCCTTTAATCTCTCATTTTTCATCCCTCCACAGATAAGTTGAAGGTTGTGGACTCATGCTCAGCATATTCAGCTCGCGGCTATTTCTTCCGGCGACGTCTAGTCGATGCCCCTGATGAGGGATGGTGGTGTGAATGGATGTGCAGTCTGTCCGCTGTCCACATTGCTTGGCGCTGCCCTTGGCTTAATTTACCGACGATGAGCTACAGCATGTCTCGCCAACCTGGGATTCAATTGATCGGCCTGACACACTGTGTCTTTTACTTCCCATTTCGAATCCAACGCCAATTTGGGCATGATCAGACTTGCCCGAAAGAGGGGATAGAGTATCCTACTGCATTTCCAGTCCGAGGCGCACAGCTAGCTCGGTATGCCACAGCATGGAGGACGAGAGAGCTTCTGGCCCCCGCTCTCACTTTCAGTTGCACCCTCTCTGACGTGTGCATAGCTTGGCTCGATGAAGAGGCGCAGGTTGGGCCTACTTTAGCATTAGAGGCTTCCACAAGCTCTGGAAGGGGGCGCAGGAACACCTGACTTATCCAGGCCCCGAGTTTATTGCTTTATCAGTACTTTCGAGTTTTCTTTATGAATGTAATAAAAATCAACTTCAATTTGTATTCAAGAGTAGGAGAACTCTGTACTGAAATCAATGTAATTGAAGGTTGTGGGTACTGAAAATTTTCTATTTGGTCCAAAAATGGTCTAAGTCGTAAAAAGATTAATTTGAGCAAAGTCAACTTTTATTAAAACTTTTCAAAACCATTTTCGATATAGATCACAACTGGACACGCCTGAGATCTATCACTGAGATGTACAATCCCGGATCCAGCAACTGGAAAGTTGCCCTTAGTCTGAGCTCTTGAATGCAGAATAGACAAAGATGACCAATATGATCACATGGACAAAGTTGATTTGGAAGTGTTTATGGCTGGACTTCATAATGAAGTTGCCTACGTATCCCGAAGTGGGAATCAAGCCTTACGTAGTTCGGTTCAGGTTCACTCGTGTATTAACACTCTCCTTTTATGCTCTAACTTTTGCCAAGGCCGCCCTTTTTGGGTTTTTAACCTTGCGAGCCCAGTTTTTATTATTTCAAATTTTATGTGCTCTAAGTTTTGCCTAGGTCGCCCTTTCAGGTTTTCGGCCTAGAGAGCCACTCAGGGACAGTATTTCTTCAACTTGTCCATGTTGATTGGCTGAGAGAACTCAAGGCCATCTAAATCCATCAGAATGACAGCTCCACCTGACCAGATAGACTTGATGATGTAAGGGCCAGTCCAATTGGGTCTGAACTTGCCCCTAGGGTCGTGAATGGGAGCTCGATTGTCTTTGAGCACTAGATCCCCTTCTTTCAAATTCCTGGACTTAACCTTCTTGTTGAAAGCCCTGGCAATTCTTCGTTGATAACCCTGGACGTGATACAGTACTTTCAGCCTTCTTTCATCAAAGAGCATGAGTTCTTCAAACCTGCTTTGCTGCCAATCTGCCTCAGCTATCTGACACTCAGCCAATACCCGTAATGACGGAACTTTAACTTCAATAGGCAAAACAGCCTCCATCCCATAAACCAAGGAATACGGAGTTGCCCCAGTAGAAGTTCAAATTGAAGTCCGGTAGCCCCAAAGAGCAAATGGCAGCTTATCTGGCCAGCCCTTATAGATTTCCACCATCTTTTGCAGAATGTGCTTGATGTTCTTGTTGGCGGCCTCAACTGCTCCGTTGGTTTGCGGCCAATATGTAGATGACTTATGAAAAGCCACGTTGTACTTTTCCAACAAGTCAATCACCTCCTTCTTGAAGTGGGAACCATTATCCGAAATAATCTCATTCGGGACCCCATAACGACAGATGATGTTCCTCCTGATGAACTTAGCGACATGCGATGCCTTCAACACCACGTAAGATTGGGCTTCAACCCACTTCGTAAAATAGTCTATCGCTACCAGAATGTACTCATGCCCATTGGACCCCTTCGGAGTGACAGCCCCAATTACATCAATCCCCCAAACTGAAAATGGCCATGGCAAAGTCATGTTGTATAGCCTCGACGGTGGAATGTTCATGCGGTTTGCATGGATTTGACATTTGTGGCATCGCCAGACAAAGCCAATACAATCCTTCTCCATGGTTGACCAGTAATAACCCTGTCTAAGGATCTTCTGGGCTAGCATCACCTCACTCATGTGTGCTCCGCACTCCCCTCCATGGATGGCCTCCATCAGGCGCTTGGATTCTTCAGCATCAATGCATAGTTTATACATCCCGAGATGACCCCTCTTGTACAGTTTACCCCCGCAGACGATGAACTGAGCAGCCATTCTTCGAATTGCCCTCTTGTCTTTGGCATTTGCCCCTAGTGGATAAGCTTCCTTTTCCAAGAAGTTCCAGATGTCGTAAAACCAGTGGTTCTGATCTTGTACCTCATCTATGGCAGCAATCAGCTCATAGGCCAGCACAAATTTCTGTTCAATGATGATCGGACGCATCCAAACTCCAAAAGGGATGTCTATCACAGAAGATAGAGTTGCTAATGAATCAGCGAACCTGTTGTTCTCTCTTAACAGATGAGCGAAGTTCAGTTTTTCAAACTGAGGAATCAAAACGTCCAAGGTCTGGTGAAAGATTCTCGTCTTTTTTTCTTTAACTTTCCAATCTTCTTTAGCTTGAGATACAAAAAGGTTTGAGTCCCCGATGACATCCAACCGTTTTGCCCCTAGTTCCAGGGCGGCTTCTAATCCAGCAATACATGCCTCATACTCTCCCTTTCACTGACTTGCACGTCATGTACTTCAGATCAAATTCGGAAAGAAGAAGCAACCAACAAGCTAGCCTACCCGTAAGTGCCGGTTTCTCAAAGAGATATTTGATGGGATCTAATCTCGAAACCAGTATTACAGAGTGAGCTAACAGGTAGAGCCTCAGCTTCCTCGTAGCCTATACCAAGGCCAGACAAGCCTTCTCCAGCGGAGTGTAGCGGGTCTAGTAATCCAGCATTTTCTTGCTCAGGTAGTAGATAGCCTTCTCCACTTTGTCCTCAGACTACTGTGCAAGCATGCAGCCCATTGTCATTTCAGTCACTAACAGGTACAGAATCAACTATTTTCCCGGCTCAGGTGGTGAGAACACAAGTGGGTTCCGTAAATATTGCTTGATCTGCTCGAAAGCAACTTGGCATCGGTCATCCCATTAGAACTTATTTCCTTTCTTCAGGAGACCAAACAGTGGTTCACACAAGTCAAGGTTAATTTTGCGATAAACCGTCTTATGAATTGCACTTTGCCCAGAAAGCCTCACACCTCCTTTTCAGTCCTCAATGGTGGCATTTCTAAAATGGCCATAATTTTGGAAGGATCGACTTCGATACCCTTTGTGTGATCAAGAACCCCAGCATTTTCCCTGTTGTAACACCAAATGTACATTTCTGAGGATTCAGCCGCAACCGATACTCTCTGATCCGTTGGAAGAATTTCTGCAAGACGGTGTAGTGGTCGTCTCTTTCCTTGGACTTGACAATCACGTCGTCCATGTACACCTCAACCTCTTTGTGGATCATATCGTGCAAAATTTTGGTCGCAGCCCGTTAATACGTAGCCCCAGCATTCTTCAAGCCGAACGGCATCACCCTATAACAATAGGTTCCCCATGGGGTGGTGAAAGCAGTCTTCTCCATGTCTTCAGGTGCCATCAAAATTTGATTGTAGCCTGAAAACCCATCCATGAACGAGAGCAGTGCATGCCCAGCAATGAAGTCTATTAATTCGTCGATATGTGGCAGAGGAAAGTCATTCTTCGGACTGGCTTTGTTCAAATCCCTGAAGTCCACACATACCCGAATTCTGACGTCCTTCTTCTGCACCAAAACTATATTAGCTAACCAAGTTGGATACTCAGATACTAACAAGAACCCTGTGTCAATCTGCTTGGTGTCTTCTTCTTTGATTTTCAGAGCCCAGTCCGGGCGGATCCTTCGGAGCTTCTGCTTAACAGGTCGGGCCTCTGGGTCAAGAGGGATCCGGTGCTGTATAATCTCAGGATCAATTCCAGGCATGTCTTTGTAGGACCACGCGAAAACATCTTTGAAATCTTTTAATAAAGCGACTAAGCGCTCGTGCTCCTCAGAAGACAACATGGACCCGATCTGGACCAGCCGCGGGTCTTTCTCAGTACTAACATTAATTGTGGTGATTTCATCAACCAAAAGTTTTACACACCTCTCCTGCTCTTGATCAAGCAAATATTGTAAAATCGGAGGAATTTCTTCCTCGTCGTTTTCATCAAAATTTTGAAAGTCTTGATTAATGCAATAAATTAAAGGCACAAAAAAGTACTCAGAAGCCAGAGTCGTACCATTCTCATTAATAACATCCAGTCCGCCTGATTCCTCTATTACAACAGACTCAAAGGAAAAAGAAAAAGACGACCTGGACAGGACAGTGGCATCCGGGTTATCACCCCCAAGAATACCGGACTCAGACTCAGACGAGCTGGAACCTGATTCCGACTCCACAGACTCAGTGGAATTAGATTTCGGCTCACTACCTGACCCGGAACTACTCAATAAAAAGCCCTCCTCGTATTGCCAAATGAGGGAGGGTGCGGTGGATGCATCGAGAATGCCTGAAGATGGGCCCACAGCCGCTTCATCCCCGATCATAGAAACTGAGAAGTTATCCCCCAAGCACTCCGGTACGATCTGAGGATCTGAGAGGAGACAAGCCAGTGCTACCCCCATCTCAATTTCTGTGCTCTCGAAATCCTCCTCCTTGCACTGCTCAGCCTCAGCTGGTGGGTCTGTCTGCTCTTCGGCAACTTCATCCCGAACAACTGAAGATCAAAAAAGATTTCGAAGTCGGGCAAGCGGCGCTTCTCTGAATTCATCCCGGGCTCCGGAAAGTCGCAAAATGGGAAGTCTTTTCCCTCCCGGATAAAGCATCCGTTCAGGGTCCCCTGGATAGGTCGGTGCACCAACTCATAATGCTTCCCGGCTTGCTTTGCCCTGGCTCTTCCAACCATCTCCCTTCTGTTCAGGGTCCCCTGGATAGGTCGGTGCACCACTGTTCCTATGCTCACAGCACATTCCGTCCCCTCAGGGGGCCTTGGCCTTCCTAGCCCTCTCAAGATCCTCGATCTTTTCCTGCTCAAGTCGCTTCAGTGCAGCCTTCTGTTCAGTGTCTACTGTACTTAAACTGCCTGAATCCCGAGCAGAATTCTTCGCACCGGTGCTCTCCGACGATTCTTCCTGATTCTTGGCCATTCCGGGCACTGCTGATGTTATCGTTCCTGACGGTCCCTGTTCTGGCTGAGGCTACTTAACAACATCTGGCTCGTCACTGAGCCACTATGTATTTTCTGTCGATCCATCCAGATCAAACCAGTTGATAGTCACGTCCCCCGGATCCTGTTCATTGAAGAACTGAAGGTTGCCAATATCCTCGTCCAGCTCTGCTAGGTCATCTAACCCGTGACTTGGTCCATCTTCCCGAACCACATTGATCTCTGCCCCAACTGGAAATTCTACCCTTAGCTTAACCTGATCTGTTGATGTGATATAACCACTTGGGTTGTATGCAAAGCTCCCAGACCCCTCAGGCTCTGAATCAACATTCCCATCTGCCTCCAAAGTCATCCCGGTTCTGTCTTCGACAGTCACCACCACCGATTCAGGTTGGGTTTGGGAGATGCTCAACATGCACAAGTCCCTGCTGTCTGGAATGAACACGTCAGGCTTGGGTAGGTGGGAGGGTGTAATATATACGCTTGGGTCATATGGAATGTCCGTTGATTGGATGAAGTTTACCTGCCTAGGGGGAGGGTTTTGATTATGTGGGGGGAGAGGATTGGTGGTGACATTTGGCTTTTGTGGTGGTGCAATTACCTTATTGTCAATGAGATCCTAGATCTCATGATGCAGCCTAAAACACTGGTCAGTGTCGTGACCGTGCTGTTGATGGAAGGCACAGCATTTAGTCGAGTCATGCTTTGGAGGGAGAGGATCGGGTAGAGGCCGTTGTTCTAATGGTTTTAGATGTCCTTTCTTGAGTAGGACTCCCAGAGCTTTGGACAAAGGCATATACAGCGGGGTGAAAACCCTCTTGCCTCGAGGTGGATAATTCGGAGTTTGAGGGTTTGAAGTGGAAGTACCAGCAAAGTGATTGGCTGTTTTTGGAGTGGTTGTAGTGACCATGCCCACATCGGAAGTTCTGACAGCTACAGCACTACTCGTGCCTGCATTCGAACTGCGGGTAAATGCCCTTGGGCTGCTCTCTCTCGTGGTCAATCAGACCCTGCTTCATAGCGTCCTCAATCTGTATCCCAATCTCGTGTAAATCCACAAAGGTGGGAAGGGGTAAGATGATCATTTTTTGCATCAGCTTGGGTTGGAGGTTGCACACAACCATCCGTATCTGATCCTTATCGACCGGCCTGATGGTCATCATAGAAGCTTTGGCCCTCCAACGAGTTACAAAGTCAGAGAAGCCCTCTTTCGGCTCTTATCTGGTTGTCTCGAGATCACGAGTTGTGATCTTGATCTACGTGTTGTATGAGTACTAGGCAATGAAGGCCTCGGCCATTTCTTCCCAACTTCTCTTGACAGAATCTTCCAACTTCGCATACCAGATAGCCGCGACACCCGACAGGGTCCTGCCGAAGAGGGAAAGCTTTTGCAGTCTAGAGAGGCCCATTGGCCTTAGGATATCTGAGAACAACCATAGGTGTACCATGGGATCCCTAGAACCGTCAAAACGGTCTATATGCGGCATCTTGAACCGGTCCGGCAAAGTCACAGCCGAATCGGTGTATCCATCCTCTATGTCCGGAATGGAATTAATGCGTTGAGCTTTTTTGAACAACTTTTCTAACTTGTTCACTTTCAGCGCTGTTGGATCCACCTCAAATTCAAACGATGTATCCACTAGATTAGCCAGTGCTTTGGACAGCTGAGGTAGGATTGGGGGTGGAACTAGCCCCGTTGGGACATCTGTATTTTCTTGGACGTGTGATGTCTCCCCGGGTGTTGGAACCCTAGGTGGGGGCGGGGTGGATGCAAAGCAGATGCTCCGGCTTGTTGCGGTTGCTGTTATTGTTGGAACCTGGCAATCAGTTCTGCGTATTGAGCCACAATCTCTGCCTGACGCACGGCAACCTCTGCCTGGCGGGTAACATCCCGCTGCATGGCTTGTATGGTCTCTTGGAGCTGACGCATCATGTCCTCCATACTTGCCATAAGGTGCTAATCTAACTGAACAACAGGTGTATCTCTCTCTGCGGTAGAAACGGAAACCTCAGCCCGACTACACACTGGTGGGGTGGATAAAGACCGTTGATCTGGTAACCGCTGTACTGATGAATTGCACCTAACTAACCTCCGTCTAGTAACCAGTGGCAATGAAACAAATATTGGTTGTCCGTCTATAAGATCCTTGGATCGATGAAGTCTTCGACCTTTGATCCAGAGTGCTTGGGGAATATCTGCCTGGTCGGAAGCAATGATGCTAAACTACCTTGCAAAAAGATAAATAAAGCATAAATAAGGAAACAAATAACCAGAAAAACGACAGCATTTCGGCTTAAAATAAAGACAACACATAGTTGATAATCACAAGCTGAAAGAACTGTTCTCAATACTGATCACTGTTCCCAAATCACTGCCCCAAATCTGATACCCTCAGGTAAAACTGATTCCCCAAATACTGATGCCCATAGGCCTGATACCCAAACTTGCAACTAATACATACAACCTGTAGAGACACACTCTGACAGCACATATCAAGCAAGTGAGAGCCAAAACACCCCTATGGAGGAGTAGGGTTTTCCTGTCCTATCTTGTCAGGAGCTAGGGTTTCACTACGCACGCAGCGGTTTCAAACAACCTACAATCGGGTAAGCAACCTGCCCTAGTTTGGAATGGTCACTATAGTTTCCGATAAGCAACTAGGTCAAAAGGTCAACAAGGGTGCCTCGGCAACAACCGAGGTTTGTGTTCCCATCGTGGTAGAGCTCATAACCGGTCAGCCTTATGGCACACTTTTCCAAGCAAGCCTCCGGCAAACTGTTCAGGAATAGCAGATGGCAAACACTGTGACTGAAGCGCACCAATGCAAATACAATGCAAAGAAACACATAAGTGTAGACAAAATGACATATCATGAGTTCGAGTTAAGTTCTCTAAATCCCTAGCAGAGTCGCCAGAAATTGTAGACCGCCCCGAATTCTGCTCCACGCGCGAGGGCGCGAATTGTAGTTCTAGCTACTATAGTTCGGACTCCTATCACGATTCTGAATCTAATCTCACAAAGTGCAATGTAAGACTGATAAATCACCAAAGAGTCCAAATTCAGCAAATCGTTTTGGAAAATTGATTTTAATCAAAAAGCGCCAAACATGGACTGCTTTGCCAGATTTCAGAGTCGCCACCTAAATATTTTATTTTGGGAAAACTTAGGAAACCCTGACTCGTGCCTAAGGCCACGTGTCCGTCATCACCAAGTTGCCTCAGCTCGGGAACTTGGGTACAAGAGGGGAAGGTCCTGAAATGAGCACCCCCGCTCGCCCGATCAAAGGATCGGCCTCTACTAACATGATATGTTGTTTTTGAAAACACATGTATTCTTATTCCGGTTATTAATCTAACTTACTACGTGATGCGCACAGCATACAAGTATAGACTAAATCACTCAATTTGGAATAAAACATATCATGTTTGTTTTTCGAAAAATGGTTTGGAAGTGCTACTCGCAAGTAGGCTAAAACGCGGATTTGCCACCTTTAAGTGGGCTTAGAAAAACATGATTTTGCCACTCTCAAATGGGCTTAAAACTCACATTTCGATGAATTGTTCCAATTCAAGCAATGAAGCCTTTATCCACAAGCATTCAAGCAATTATAACAGTTAAGCAAATAGCCTCATGGCAAGTATGCTAACATGGCAGTCACTTACACACATGCAAGGATGCTAAAGCGTAAACACTTACAGTGTACTCCGAACCAAAAAAGAAGCTAATTAGAAATCAATGCATGATCCTAGCTATGTTAAGATGCCTAATGCAACACATGCAAAAATGCAACTAAAATAGGCTCGGCTATCTAGAATGGCATATGAATGCAACACTTCATAACATGCTTTGAAACACGTATTCAAGAAAGTCTATTAAAGTACAATACAGTTTGTATGATGCGCCGAGCCCGGTGCATGCAAGACAAAATGAATGATGCACGCATGCAAACATAAGTATGCTAATTGAAACATGCCCTAAAACTAACCATCAAAGGCTGGTAAATAAAAAGGAGAAAGAAATGGGGTTGGAAGACATGCATCACACACACGCACGCTTATTACAACATATGCCCTCTCGTCGGAGGGTCTGAATGAAATGAAAGCTAACTAGCTATGCTAATTAAGCTAACTATTACAAAACAAAACTAATTAACTATTCTAGTTAACTAGTTATTACAAAACAAATCAATTAATTAAGCACATTAACTAATTAAGTACAAAACCGATGAATTAGCTAAGAAAAACAGTTAGAAGGCATCGGGGCGAGGGATGCATGCATGCTCGATGGGCTTCGCTCGGAAATCTATTGCTATGCCCAGAATTGTCTCTGTTTGCATTTGATCTCAGAACACTGCACAAACTTCCAGAATGCTTGTACTCCAACATAGGGACCTCCTGGTGGGCTGCTGACAAGAAAATGAGGCTGTAGACCACTTGTAGACCAGAAAAAACTGGTTGTAGACCGGAAAAAGTGGTCGACCGACCACCTTTACTGGTCTACCGACCAGAAATTTTTCCAAACTCCAATTTTGCTGCAACAGAGAACAAGAAGGGGCATAGTAGTGTATTTGCAAGATATGTGTGAACAACCACTCTCTCTATCATTTCTCAAGCTCAAGGGAGTGCGGTACTCGACTCTCGGGCCACCAACCGAGCATCGCAATGCACGCTGGCCGAGAAGCCAAGTTTGCACAATTCAATGTCAATGAATGCACAAATAACACATAAGGGCCTCCACCTCTATCATGCTCGATCAAGAGGGTCGGCGACCTAGAAATGAGGCACGTTTTATCACTCTAAGTATGAAACGCCCCTCGTTTCTCGTGTTTGAATTAACGTTCGATCCAAACACAATGCAATGCAACAACATTCCAAACACAATGCAATGCAACAACATGCAAACAACATGCAATGCAACAACATGCAAACAATATGCAATGCAATAACATGCAAATAACATGCAATGCAACAACATTCCAAACACAATGCAATGTAACAACATGCAAACAACATGCTTTTCTATCAATGCTAAAATGGCATGCACAAGATTCTATCATGCAAACAATGCATGCATGGCATGTTCGGAGGCCAAGAACACCAAAGCTAGTAAAGTGCATCTCACAAGAGGCATGCAATACCAAGTTTAAACAACTAAACCAGCTCTGGTCAAAGCGCCACCATGCCAAAACAAAGGCTAAAACATGCTGAAAAGGGAGTCCAAAAGCTTATACAAGCATGCATACACATTGGCTCACAAACAAGGCATGAAGACACAACTCTCAAACATATTGAAGGAGTGGAAAATGTGAGAGTGTAGCAATGAAATATGCTCTGAAATCATGTGTGAAATGATGCCAAAATCATCCAAACAACACAAGCATAGCATCCTAAGGACCTTGAATCATTAGGCTAGTCAAAGCTATTGCACTACAACCATGCATAACAAATCCCATATGACCCAAACTACTCAAAATAGAGTTGAGGCATGCTAAATCAAGGCCAAAAACATGCTAAAACATAGTCTCAAAAGGCAAGCAAAGTGTACTCATTCATTGGCCCATAAACAAGGCATAATGCATAACCCTCAAGGGCAATGAAAGAGTGATAAGCATGGGAGTATAGCAAAGACATAAGCTCTGAAATTACATTCCAAATGATTCCATATCATGCATATATCACAAGTACGGCATGCTAGGAGGCTAAAAGCTTAAGGCTGGCAAAGGCACTTGTACCATAGCCATATCAAGCAAGCCCCAAAGGGCCAAGATGACTCAAAATAGTCCCATGGCAGGTCAAAATAATGCCAAAGCATGCATGGAGTAGAGCTAACACATGCTAGAATGGGAGGCATAAAGCATGACGCATACAAGGCCAATGAATGGGAATACACTACAAGTGTAAGAAGCAAATAAGGGATGCTCTAACCAATCAAAAACAGAGTTCTATCATGGAAAAATAAGACCAAAAACACACTAAGATAGTAGCCCAAAAGCTTAGGCAAGCTTGCATACAAATTAGCTCATAAGTGAAGCATAAGTCACAACCCTCCAAAAGCATTGAAAGAGTGAAGCATGTGAGAGTATGTTTACACTATATGCACTGAAAACATGTGAGAGATAAGGCCAAAGCATGCAAACACCTCAAGTAAGCCATGCTAGAGATTATGAAACTCAAAGCTAATGAGCAAGATTGCACTATGGCTATACAAAGCAAGGCATGCATGACCAAAAGCACTTAAAACAGAGCTTAAGCATGGAAAAACATGAATAAAAGCTTGCTAGAGTGGAGCCAAAAACATGCTAGAATGATGGTCCAAAGCATGATGCATGTTAAGGCTATAGGGATGATTGCACTACAAGGGTATGAAGCATGCAAGAGGAAATCAAACCGACCCAAAACAGAGCTAAGGCATGCTAAAATAACACCAAAAACATGCTAAGATAAAACCAAAATAGGCTAGCATGATGGGTCAAAGCATTGAGCACACAAGGCTAAATAGCTAGATTACACCACAAGTGTACAAAGGATGCATGAGGTGACTCAACCAAGCCAAAACAAAGTTATGCCATGGTGAAATAGGGCCAAAAATAGGCTGAGAACAAGCCAACACATGCTAGAAACACATGCTCAATAATGAGGCCAACAAGGCATGCAAACAAGACAAAAGGAGAGGGGACCACCCCCTCTCATTTTGGACCTCAAAACCACATTTCTACCACTAAAAATCCACTGGATTTCAGTGGCTAAAAGGCCAAGAGAAGGTGATCTTAAAGGCCTAAAGAGATAGCTCAAAACAAGGCAAAATAAGGCACAAAAGGGGGTAGACCACCCCCAACACCAAAGAGGCCCAAACAAACACTTTAAGCACTTGAAAATGAAGCTTTTTGTAGTTTAAAGTTAGGCCTAAAACATCATGCAAATAGGGCCAAATAAGCAATAAAAATAAAGCCTAAAAGGGGGTATAGACTCACCCTTGAAGAACAACTTCAAAGCAGCAACTTCAGAGGCAAAAACCAACCTTTTGAGCTTCAAACAAACCTCCAAGAACCTCAACTCAAGAGTGAAGGTGTTTCACTAGGTGTTTAGTGCAAAAGTATGAACAAAACTCACTTTTAAGCACAAAACAACACAAATATAGAGAGAGAGGGAGAAATCAAGATATGGATAGATATGTATAGCCCTAAGCAAAATTTCTGCACCCTGGAAAGGGAGAGAGAGCCTCCCTCTTATAGAATTCCAAGCCTCAAGCTTGTTGAGCAAGCTAGAGGCTTGGTGCAATCCCTCCATACACGTGTATGGAGGATGCCTTCTGTGCCCAACAGCTGGCACAGTTGACAAGAAAAATATCTGCAGAAAAAGCAGAAAGGCTGCCGACCAGTTGAAGTGGTCGACCGACCACTCCCACTAGTCGACCGACCACAAAAAGTGGTCTACAGAGAATAAAAGTGGTCGGCAAGGGAAGAAGAGGGTCTGCACAAAGAGTAGAAGGTGGTGGCAGCTGCCGACCACCTTAGGTGGTCCACAGACCACCCACTCTAGCTAGCCGACCACCAAAAGTGGCTAGCAGGGAAGAAAAGTGGTCTACAGGGGGAGAAACTGGTCTACACCCCTGTTCCACCCTTCAGGAAAAGAATAACAAGGTTTGGTTCAAAAACAAACCAAAAAGGAAGCAAGACAAGAGTCCGCAAGGCGAGGCACTCAGCCGGAAGCCCCGAAAACTAGTCTACGGGTACAAAAAGTGGCCTACGAGAGGGAAAGATAGTCTATGGCTATAAAAAGTGGCCTACAGGCCTATGTTTCCCTCTAGGTAAATGCAACAAGGCATGGTCCAAAAACCAGGCTAAGAGGAGAAGGTTAAGAGGTCCCGAGACAAGGCGGTCGGCCGAAGGCTCCGGAAACTCAAAACGAGCACAAACATGCACAATCATCGATTGCACAGATGATGACGTTTGAGTCTTAAGGTCAGTCAAAAATGGGGTGTCTACAATAACATGGTCCGCTCGAGCGTGAAATACACTTTCCTGTAAACAATTTCGAATGCATTTTGCATTTTTGCTTTCGGCGAGCTGACCGGGCAGCTCGGCCCCCGTAAGTTGACCGGGTCAAAGTCGGGATTGCTACACTTCATCCTCGGCTAAGCTTGAGCCAAGGAGGAAGAATCGCTCTTCGTCTTCTTCTTGTACTAGAATCTTTTTCAAAGGTTTCTGGCTCTTGTCAGCGGGTTCTTTACCAACATCATCTAAGACCTCCTGGTCTTTGTCTTCTATCTCTGCCATCTCCGTTTCTCTTTTGCTTACACTTGGTCTTCTCTCACCTCCTCAATCCCAAATTCGATTAGGAATCACAGTAGTTGGTGCAAAGTTGAGGGAATGGCCCTCATAGTGTGCAACCAAGGTCTTCCCAAGATGATATTGCATGGAGAGGGGGTGTCTATCATAGTAAACTTTGTGGTTACTGTCTTGGTTCCCACTTGAACCTCCAGGTTTGTGGTGTCCAATGGCCACATCAATGTTCGATTAAATCTAACCATGGGGCTGTCAGATTGCTCTAAATCATCCTTATGAAGGCTAAGTTCCCTGTAACATCTAACATACATGATGTCACAAGAGCTGCCATGGTCTATCAATATGCGCCTTACCTGGCAGTCTCCAACCTTTAGAGTCACTACAAGAGCATCATTGTATGGATGTTGTACCATATCTAGGTCTTCTTCTATGAACGATATGATCGGCCCCCGATGTCCCTCCATTCAGGGCTTTTTTTGTTGGAATTGGTAGGCATGTTGCAGATGCCTTACCCTCTGCGTTTTTCCTTGGATCTTGTTCTCATTGACCTTCGTATGGATCATGTTAATAACTCGTGGTCTATCTGTTTGTGGTGGCGAGCACGGTGGTGCTGCCACTGGCGCCTAGGCTAGCATTGCCTGTTCCTCCCGTGTCTTTGCTTCGTCTATCAAGTCCCTCAGGTGTCCCTGCCTGACTAGATCCTCTAGGTGTTTTTTTAGGGCCCTGTACCCTTGAGCCATGTGCCCATTCTCATCATGGTAGGCACAATTCTTTCCAGGGTTCCTGCCCATGTACTCCCTCGGGGTCTTCTGTGGTGCCCTAAAGTATGGCTGATTTCTGATCCTTTCCAAGACCTTATAAATGGGGATCTTGAAAACCGTGTTTATGGCCTATATAGCCTTCAATCTCGATTCCAACTTGTCGGCGCGGGTATTTCCTCGACTACACTTCGGCGAGCTGTTTCTCTTCTCCTGCTTTACTATACCTATTTTCTTTGCTTTTCTATCTTCCTCTGCCCTCATGTACTTCTTAATCCTTGCCATGAGGTCCTCCATATTCTTTGGGAGGGTCTTTGTAAGGGATTACCAAAGTCAGCAGTCATCCTCTAAGCCGTTCTTGAAAGACACGACTGCAAGTTCCTGGTTACAAGCCTGGATCGGGTTGTAAACCTTATAGTACCTTTTGGCGTAAGCCCTTAGGCCTTCACCATCATTTATATTCAATGCCAATAAGCAATCCACCCTTAGTGGCTGTAATTTGTTTGTATCAAACCTAGCCGCAAACATCTCATCTAGGCCTTCCCAACTTTTCACACATCCCTTTGGTAATTTGTGGAACCAGTCTGACATTATTTCTCCAAATGTCGATGGGAACATCTTACACAATAACTGTTCATTCCCACTCTATAAAACCATCGCATTCAAATACAAACCAACATGGAAGTTTGGGTCAAACTTACCATTATAGATCCAGAATCTCAGTATGCCGAATCTTTTAAGTGCCTCAAACGCATCCAACTCCACTGTGAATGGTGTCTTCAGCTGGATGATAGATGTGATCTCAACGTCCTGCGTCTTCCTCTGGAAGTAATCTCTTAAATATTCCTTCAACCGTCTAGGAGCTCGGCTATCTGTTGACTTCAGCCTCTTTGGCACACTGCTTCCTATGTTGGGATACGTCCTTTTGGACTTCTCCATATCTACTGCGTTGTCAAAGTAGAGGCACTGCCCATTGACCTACCAAGATCCCCTGATCTAGGTTCCCTTGGTCCTCGAGGTTCTTTGGGACTCTTTCCACGCGCGATTCTATCCGCCCGGCATTCTGGGATCGCCGATGTGAATTTCCAAGTCTCTTCTCATGTTGGGGGACTGTTGGCACTATAGCCAGTCCTTCCTTCTGGGCGTTGGCATTTCCTGCTAGAGTCGGCGTTTCCGGTAAAGGCAACGCCAGCTGCATCACCTTACTCTGCATCATGAAGTTCACCACGGTCTGCAGGTTCGTCAACTTGTTCGCCAAGTCCTTTAGCTCGTCATCTCTTCTCAAACATCTTTCTTTCCATACCTGACAGTCGCTTTCGTTGTAATATTTTTCCTGGTTGCTTTTTCTCGAGTCATTACAACCCCTTATAGCATTGTTGGCCTCGGGATTTACTTCTTGCACTTTTTCATTATCGTTTCCTCCTCCAGCATTAGGATCTACATACTCCTCTTCCTCATTGTGCATGTCGTCCCGGACTCTCACCTCTTGTATGGCATTGGCCATCTATTTTATACTAAGTTCCCACAGACGGCGCCAAATTGTGAATGTTGATTTTCGACCTTACAACCAAACAGGGAACTTAGATGGAGAGCAAGCAGCAGAATAGATTAAACCAAGCACCTGCTAACCAGAAGACAAGAATACCACGATGGCTCGTCTACCCATGGGCACTCTGACAATCAAGTCAATCAACTTATCTCTCAAAGATGTCAAACATGTATCTGGTGCACAGGTAAAAGCATATTTTAGACCCACGGGAGTACCTTACTTTTATAGCCAATAGTGTCCTTGTACCCTAAAAGTCTCGCTTCCTAGGACTCAAGCACAATGCTTATCTCGAACTCTTAGTTAGATATGGATGAGCTTCTCAAAAGCCTCATCCTTATCCGAACTAAGCGCATTACTTATCTAGGACACTTGTTTTCTATCCAAATATATCGGATTCTGGTCTTATCTCACCGGATCTTGGCAATACTGCAATCATCTCGCCAATCTGACTCATCTATGTAGCAACTCGACCAACATTTCGGCAGCACCTCGGCTGCGTGGCTCAACCACGAAAATACATCCCCACAATATATATATATGTATATACTGGATATCAAAAGTGACACTAATGATATACATATTATGTGGAGCATTCGTGATCATGTTTATGTATAGGTTGCTATTGTTTAGAATCTTTGGGATCTCTACTAGACTACATGTTCATCTCACACTGTTGATAATTTTCAAGTGGAGAGATGGAAATTTCTTGGAGTTGAGAAACTCTCTTATTTTCGGCCACGGAGCCATCTTATATGTAGGCGGAATGTCATTGTTGTATTAAGGGCTAAACCTTTTCCTTATTGTAATTTATAAACATAAGGGCATGTTTGTGCGATTGTAATCATTTTTGGCACCATATGTATAAACCAGAGAGAATTTCCTTGTTTGAATTAGTTATTGTTTATCGCTTCCGCATTTTTTATTCATAATGAAATGGAGTTGATAATGGATATGGTAATGGTTTCGGGTAATAAAATATGGGACGTTACAATACATGTGACTTGTGCTATGCACGGGATAAAATTTTACATAATTAGTTATGGTTATGTCAAATATATTTTTAAATTGTTGGCATAAAACATATGTAATTATAAAATATAAAAAAAATAAAAAATAAAAAAAAGATTAACATATAATAATTTAGGTATAATAAAATTCAAAATTAATCACATATCCTCGAAATTCACTAAATAAAAGAAATCTATTATTATTATAACTCAATTCTTATGGCTCTTTTATCAGCATTCATACATTAGCAACATGAAATAGTAATAACATTAGTACTATAATAGATTAAAAACACATATATTATACATTTATAAAGTATTACAAAGTAAAAAAATCTATACTTCCGTATTATATCAATTATTTTTGTTATTGTAGTTATTAAAATTTAAAGTCATTTAATCACCTTTCAATCGGTCAAGAAATTAAAATGCTCATGATCAATCAAAGTTTGATGGTCAAAATCTTCACAGAGATATGGATCCACCAAAATTATGAGGCTTAACCCATTTTAAATAATGGGTCAAACTAAAAATAAAAAATAAAAAGAAATGAACCCATTTCGACATTTGAGTTAAACAATTGGGCCAACCCATAAATACAAGTCCCACAAAGATGTTTAGCAAAATCTCCTAATAATTGAGATAATTGTGGAGTATATAAATTTAAATTCAAAACCAAATTATTCTTATAAAATAAGAGACAAATTTCTCTCATGTTGGAAGTGGCAATCAAATCAAATATTGATTTATGGGATTTCCAAAATTAACATCCAATCTTCTGAGCCTATAAAAAATGATTCTTATTCATGGAAAAAAATGGGACCTTGGTTGAAGACTCTGTAGAAACTTTGAAGTATTCTTTACAACCCTTCAAGCGTTCATGCATCTTTGCAAAGGGCATAGAAAATCACCAAGCACATCGACAACGTACTACATCTCCTACATTTTCAAGCATCAAACTCACCAAGAGATTGATTCATTATTTGTTTGAGATCAAACTGTTCAAGCCTGAGATCAATCTTCACTTCTTAAGTTTCTTTGTGTGAAGAGTTGAAGAAATTTGTCAACTCGTTTAGTATAGCCGATGCATTGCAACTTGTTTCGAAGATCGAATAAGAGAATTATGTTCTTTTTAATAGAACAAGCCATAAAGGATTATACCCATTTTATTCAAATTAATAAAATTAATCATTTGTGCATTTATTTCATATCTTAATCGTAGAATATGAAATTTGTGTGTACAATAACCTTTTAAAAAGTATAAATATTCTTCAAATCAATCTATATTTAAGATAAAAGTCACTAAAGGGTCACAATTCACTTGACATAACATTGTTAGTATAGGTATGATGTATAGGCACAGTCTTGGCATGCTGTGATATAATCTCTAATCATCCTAACTCCATTATCATATAAAATTATTGAAAAATAACTATGTCAGAAAATGTAACAACTCGAAAATTTAAGTTGTCCCTTAAATTTTATACTGGTATTATAGTTATATGTGATGATATATTATTAAATAAATAATAATAAATACAGAATCTAATTTGGCACTAGATTATCAAATATGAGATTAATTAATGATTATTATTTGGGGCCAAATTAACATAAATATGGAATTATATTACTAGTTGGGCCATATTAAAGTTAAAGATAGTAAGTAAATAAACATAAAAGTAAGAGTAAATAAATAATAATAATAATAATAATAATAATAATAATAATAATAATAATAATAATAATAATAATAATAATGGGTGTGGTAGTAAAATAAATAATTAATTTTCTGTTGGTATACGATAGAGTGTAATTTAATTAGGGATTAATTTATTTATATAGTTATATTAGAAAACTAGGTCAAAGTGTAATTATCTTAAATATTTATTAAAGATAAGTATAAATCCATGTAATTTATTATCAAATCTGGGGAGGATTCGTGCCTGGCCACGTGTTGGCCAGCTAATGATCTTACCTCCCTATATGAGGAGGAGGTGATCAACTGAAAGAAAAGGAAAAAAAAGAGAGAAAGGAGAAGGGAAAAAAACGAAGAAAAGAAAGAAAAAAATAATAGAAACCGAGAGGGTCTTTGATAATGGAAAGAAAGAGTGAGGTATTAAAGTTAAGATGAGTTATATTATACCTTGTGTAATGACTTTTTTTTTTTTTAAATAGCCAGTGCATAATTTAATTGAGCAAATTTTCGAATTTGATTGTTGTGTAAATTATGTGCGAAAACAATTCGGTTTTGTATTCCAGATCTTAAAAAATTATGATATTTTTATATGTTGTTCCCATATGAGTCTAGCACGTTGGATAAAAATTTCAGAATTAAATGATGAGTATTTATTTTATGAAAATTCACGGACTGATTGGTGTTCAGTTTAATTTATAGCAGAATTTTGTTATTTAATTTTGAATGTTTAGATCATGATTTGGATAAATTTGTTGGTTCTATCTTGGTATATAATTGAACCATGTTTGACTTATGGGTGAGACCCATTATTTATATTCAATTTAATTTGAATTTGTTTGTGAGTCATGTTTAACTGTTTGGTCTTTTTTAATTATATGATTGATAATAACTACCTTGGGAGTTATTATTATTTATTATATAGGGTTATAATAAATATTTAAAAGTTAAATTTATATTGTGTACCATACGGTAAAAAATTATATATTTTATAAAGAATAAAATATGTATGTATTGTGTAATGAGCAAAATATAATTATTATATTTTGTGGTGTTTAAAAATATTATATTTTGTGGTAAGAAAAATTATATCATTTTATAATTTATATTATAAAATTCTGAGTTATTATTACAAAAATTAAATTTTTTATTTTTATTTTTAAAAACCCATCATTGAAAAAGCAAACCCACGTGGGATTGTTTTCCCACTTTTTCCTTCCCATCATTTCCTTTCCTTCCATTTCATTTTGGGTTTCGAGCAGAGAGCTTTGGCGCTCTCTCTCTCTCTCTCTCTCTTCTTTGTTCTCCATTATTATTCAAGCTTTAATCTTAGATAGGGTGTCTTTAGAGTGAGATTTTGCAAAAGTGTTGTAAATGAAAGGTGGAAAGCTCGTCGTGATCTTCGCAATGGTATTCTTGGATTCATGATCGGGTGATGTTTACATTTTCGGATTAGCTTTTTTCATATTTGCGATAGGGACTTTCCTCATATTTTTACATTAAAACTATGTTAGGGTTATTTTGAAAAAATATATCATTATAAGAGGTATTGCATATATATATATATATTCGGATTTTTGTTTGGTAATTTTTGGAAGAAAAATTATGTTGAAATGTTAAGAATGTTGGCATTTTGAGATTGATTTGGAAAAAATCATTTTGTGTTGATAATTTTACAAAAAAATCCGAAATTAAAATTTAATAGTTGTATGGATTGTATCTACATCATATTATGGTTAGATAATTTATTTTGAGAAATTAATGTTGAAATATTTATCTCATCCTTGAGTTTTGGAATTTATTTTTGAGAAAAATAAATTAATATTGAAGAATATTGTGTAAATTGTTAAGTAGAGATTTTTCCTACACTTGTTTATGTACTTTTACTTGATTATATGGAGCTTAGAGCTGTATATAATTTAATTAGAATTTTTGAAAAAATTTGTGATTTATTTGCTTAAAAGGGAAATTTTGAGAAAAATAAAGAGTTGATGCCCAAATTTTGAAAGTGTAAACTTGGAATATGTTTGTAAGGTTATGAAAGAGCTATGTTTTAAATTTGAACAAAAACGGATTTCGATTCGATCGGTTTTGAAATTTTTACCGTTTTGCGACTAAAAGAGCATTTTTAAAGAAAATAAAGGAATTACGTTTAACTTTTAGGGCTTTTGATCAAAATAGGATGTCATAGTTGAATAATGCTTGGAGAATGAGTTTGAAAAGAAAATGATGTTTTCTTGAGCATTAACGGTATTATTTTGCTTAATGTATCTGTTGGAATAAAACCAACACGGTTAGGAATAGACCTTGAGAGGTTACCAAATGTGATTGTGATATGAAAACTAGTATAGTTGTTCATATTTGATAAAATGTGGAATATGATTTGTTTCTAAATGTTGGGAATCATGGGAGATTCCAGGTTATGGTTATATGTTGGATTGTATGTCCATGTTGTTATCTTGTAATTAATATATTAGAGATAACTATTTTGGCTATCGGTGAAAATTTACCATGTTGTATTTAAATGAGGGATTTCTTGGAAAGATGAGAAATGATGGAACTTTGGAAGTTTGATATATAATATGTTATAAATTTGTCTTGAAATGACTAAATTGGGAATGTTGATTAACATGTGGAGATTATATGAATATGGATATAGTTGTATTATCTCTTGGAATTGTATTATGATATTACATTGATGGAGATATGGAATTTGATCACAATGGAGCCTTGTGTGGTGGAATTGAAATTAGAACTAATCTAATGCATTGTTACATATTGCATTGCCATCTCATTTCATTGTTATCATGGATTTTGAATTGCAAATAAAAACTATTGTTTTGAGAACGGAATTGTTTTTGGGAAACAAAATCATTTGGATTTGATTTGGGTAAATATGTTGGTAAGTCCGACAAAGATGGTGTAGATAATAGGTGTCGAGCCTTCCAATTAATACTGGTAAAAATGACAAATTGGTAGTACCTGTATAGTCTACTTGCAGACACCAGCCTAGGGATTACATAAGTCGTATTTACCATCTTGGAATTTTATTGAAATTGTTGGATTCATGTGTTTTCAAATTGGCATTGTGCATAAGATTTTCAAAAGATAAGAAAAATATTTTGAACATGACATGGCATATGCATTCATCTCATAAGACTGTATAAAATGGATTTGATGAATTGTTTAATCATTTGATTCAATTGATAATGAGATAATTGATTGAATTGAAAAGGATGTCATGTTGCTATTGAAACATGTTTATTTATTTAAGTTAACTTGTTGTGGTTAATTAAATAAATTGGATTTAAGAGATTATGTAATAAAATTATATGGTTTTGACATGATATAATTTCACGTATGTGTATGAGTATTTTGGTACCCACATATCTTCTAATGTTTTAATATGAGATTGTTTGGTGAGCTAGTGGTTGCTCACCCCCTGCTTGTACATGTATACAGGGAATGCTTTTCAGATTTGAAGATCAAATAATGGGTTTTACCATTTCATAAGTATAATGTAGTGATGGATTGTACTACTTCATTTGTTTGTTTGTTTGGCTGAGTGTTATATTTTTTTGTAAAAAGTAGTGTCCTCTCTTTCATTGTAAGCCTCAGGATATTTCTTTTATTCGTATATAAATGTCATTGTTGTATAACGAGAGGGACTATGTATATTTAATTATTCATCATTTCATCCAAGGATGAAATGTTATTTGTAAATTGACTTAATTAATGAATATTGGTAATGTTATCCGAGTAATAAAATACGGGACGTGACACCTTCAGTCACCATAATATATTTTACGTATGTTTTGACTTACCATAATTTATTTTATACAAGTTATGTTTTATAAATTATATTAATATTTTAATTACGTGGGTTATTTTGTGAACTCTATTTGTTTAAAATGAAACTCATAGATATGTTTGTTTATATTTTAAAGAATATTTGACTACAACCTTATAAACAATTATGTTTTGTAAGTACCACCACGGGAGTCTCACGCCTTGGGAGACTTAAATAACCATTGGCTTCTGTTTGGTCACTTTGTGGCCCTCTGTTGTCATGGATCCATTGACTTCTGTTCTGTGCAGAGCAAAATGTTGTGCGGAGATAAGTGCTACACTATTGTGGGAGCCACCTCTATAATCCGTACGAGCCACCTCTTGAATTCGTATCTCTGTTCTGACTATCATTCCTGTGACCTCTGTTATGTTCTGTTCGGTACCGTGGTTATGGTTATTTATTTACATAATCTCAGTTTTGCTTCTTAAATGATTATTTGTTCATATTAAGTTATTTTAAATATTTTAGTTACATAACTATCTATGGTTATTTTGTGTCCCTTATACTCTTGGTATAATATTTCTCACTCTGCTATGTGTTTATAGCTGTTTACCAATTTTCAGGAAACAATGCAATTCAGAAATAGTTTTTGAAAAGTCTTAGATATGGGGACTGCGGAATAGACCCACACAGCACTTTTATGATATTTTTCTATGTAAATATCGGTCTTTTTGGTCAATAAATTTTGTTATAAAAATAGAAGTTCCAATGATTATTTTGGTACCCTCACTTAAATATTATTTCCGCTCGCGTTTATTAATTTGTTTAAGAATTGGCCAAAGATAACCTCGGTTACTGGCCATCACGATGCTCAACCCTTGGGTACGGGGAGCGGGTCGTGACAAATGGTATCAGAGCAATGGTTTGTAAAAAAAATAACTAAATCATCATTGGAGCATAGGACACATGCACATTTAAGAAGTAGGATAGCGGGTAATTAGTACCTAAATATTATATTTTGTTAGTCGATTTAATTATATTATAATTTTATATGATTTTATATATATAATTTTTTTTTTTATGCATAATTTGTAAGGGATATTAGATATAATTTATATTTCTTATAGCAAAAGAAGGAAAAGAAATAGGGGGTGTCAGGCTCAAGCACCCACCAAAATTATAATATAATTAAATACATATAAATTCCAGTTCAGTATTCAAAAAAAAAAAAAATCATTTCAACTTTTTAAAAGTGGGTTCAAATTTTAAAAATATTAATTTTCAAACTATTTTCCATCAGTGGGAAGTTCACGAATAAAAGAAATGGGAGTTCATCTCAAATTCCTTCAACTCCTACATATGATTCTGTCATTTCACTTCCAATTACTTGTTTGATTGTGTTCTCATTTTATTTTTTATTTTTTTTTCGAAAATAAAACTAATGAAAAGTTTTTAAAGTCACCGATTGTTTCCTATTTTGGCCCAAAATATTTTTTGACAACTAGACAATGAGTTATTTTTGGTAAAGTTTTTTTTTTTTTTTTTTTGAGGTAATATTTTCTATCAAATTAATCATCTAATATATATTTATCAGAGTGCGCAGCGGATAGTTTACACATATGACAAATTTCGAGGACGAAATTGTTAAAAGGAAGGAAGATCCCTTAAATTTTATACTGGTATTATGGTTGTATGTGATGATATATTATTAAATAAATAATAATAATAAATACAAAATCTAATTTGGCATTGGATTACCAAATATGGGATTAATTAGGGATTATTATTTGGGGCCAAATTAACAGAAATATGGAATTATAATACTAGTTGGGCCATATTAAAGTTAAAGATAGTAAGTAAATAAATATAAAAGTAAGAGTAAATAAATAATAATAATAATAATAATAATAATAATAATAATAATAATAATGGGTGTGGTAATAAAATAAATAATTAATTTTCTGTTGGTATACGATAGAGTGTAATTTAATTAGGGATTAATTTATTTATATAGTGGTATTAGAAAGCTGGGCCAAAATGTAATTATCTTAAATATTTATTAAAGATAAGTATAAATCCATGTAATTTATTATCAAATCTGGGGAGGATTCGTGCTTGGCCACGTGTTGGCCAGCTAATAATCTTACCTCCCTATAAATAGAGAGGAGGTGATCAACTGAAAGAAAAGGAAAAAAGGAAAGGAAGGAGAAGGGAAAGAAACGAATAATGGAAGCCGAGATGGTCTTTGATAGTGGAAATAAAGAGTGAGGTATTAAAGTTAAGGTGAATTATATTATGCCTTGAGTCACCATAATATATGTGGACGCGCCCCAAGGACTCCCGAGAAGATCTCGTTTTGTTCTCTAGCATACCACAGTTCAGACTCAAATGTCACGGTTCTGAATCTAATCTCACAAAGTGCAATGCAAGACCGATAAATCACCAAAGAATCCAAATCCGACAAATCGTTTTGGAAAACTGATTTTTAAGAAAGAAGTGCCAAACATGGACTGATTTGCCAGATACAGAGTCGCCACCTAAATATTTTATTTTGGAGGAATTTAGGAAACCCTAACTCGTGCCTAAGGCCACGTGTCCGTCATCACCAAAGTTGTCTCGGCTCGGGAACTTAGGTACAATTGGGGAAGGTCATGCAATGAGCACCCCCGCTCGCCCGATCAAAGATCGGCCTGTACTAAGCATAATATCTTATTTTTGAAAACACATGCGTTCTTATTCTAGTTATTAGCAAGAATTACTATGTGATGCGCACAACACACAAGTATAGACTAGATCGCCTAATTTGGAACAAAGCATCGCATATCCGTTTGTTTGGAAATGGTTTTAAAGTTTGCTACTCGCAAGTAGGCTAAAACACGGATTTCAATGAATCGTTCCAATTCAAGTAATCCAACATTCACCCACAGGCATTCAGGCAATTATATCACATAAACAATTAGCCTCATGGCAAGCATGTTGTCATGGCAACACTTACACACATGCAAGATGCTAAAGCATAGATACTCACAGTGTACTCCGAGCCAAAATAAAGAACTAGTTAGTAATCAATGCATGATCCTAGTTCATGTTAAGATGGCTGATGCAACACATGCAAAATGCAACTAGAAATAGGCTCAGCTATTCTAAGATGGCATATGAGATGCGACAACTTGATATATGTATTCAAGTAGGAATTAAAATACAATGCAGTTAGTATGATGCGCCAAGCTTGGTGCATGCAATACAGATGAATGAATGCAAACATGCGAGCATAAGGATGCTAAATGAAATATGCCCTAAAACTAACCATCGTAAGCGGTTAAGTAAAAGAGAGAAAGAAGTGGGGTTGGGAGACATGCATCACACACACGCACGCTTATTACAACAATTGCGCTCTCTCGACGGAGGGACCGAAAGAATAATAAAAACCATCTAATTAACTAACTAACAACTTAATTAATTATTACACAACTCTTAACTAATTAAACAAATTAATTAAGCTATGAAAACAGTAAAGCAGCCTCGAGAAGAGGGACAAATGCATGCTCAGTCGGCTTCGCTCAGAAATCCGTTGCCATGCCTCATGTTGCCTCTATTTGCACTGCTCTGTACCTCTGCAAAGTGTGAAAATTCCTAACACACTTCTGATTCACCCTATGGGCACTGTGGGAGGCCATCGGCCAAAAATAATGGTCATCGGCCAAGGGAAACGGGTCATCGGCCAAATATGAAGCCATCGGCCCAACACTTGTAGCCTAACAAGGCCTAAGAGGGGGTAGATGATCCCTAACCAAAAAAAGACCTTAAACAAAGATCTAAAGCATCAAAAATCAGAACTTATTGTAGTTTAGAGTCAAGCTTAAAACAATAAGCAAAAGGGGCTAAAAGCTTAAGCAATAATGGGGGTTTAGAAGCAAGGAACTCACCCTTGAAGACCACCTTCAAGAACACAACTCCAGCAACTTTTCCAAGCTTAAACTAGTCCAAGAACTCTGAAATCAACCTCAAGGGACCTCAGCTCCAAGAGGATGGTGTTTTACTAGGTGTTTGTGTACAATAGTAAGACAAAATGACACTTTTGAAATACAAAATGAACAATCAAGGCAAGATAGATACAAAACTATATCTAACCCTCAAACCCTAATTTTTTTAACCTCTGAGAAGGGAGAAGGGGCTCCCTCTTTATAGAAGTTCAATTCCTAAGCTTGTTGAGCAAGCTAAGCAATTGAATCAAATCCCTCCATACGTGTATGGAGGATGTGAATTGTGCATGCCAGCTATGACAGCTAGCATAAAATATCTGCATAAAGCAGATGAATAGGGCTCGGCCATAAAATATGGTCGATCGACCAACACAAGTGCCGATCGACCAAAAAAAGTGCTGATCGGCCAACACCTTTGGCCGATAGTAAGAAAACAAGGCCGATAGGTGGAGGGGATGGCCAACAAGCCACCCTCTTCCCTTAGAAGCAAAAACACAAGTCCTTGGTCCACAACCAAGCACAAAACAGACAATTTGAGAGATCTTGAGGCAAGGTAGCCAAGACCTCCAGGAACTCAAAACGAACACGAACATGGATGATCATCGAGTGTTCAAACGATGACGTCCAAATCTTGAGGACGGTCAAAAATGGGGTGTCTACAATATTTTACGTATGTTTTGACTTACCATAATTTATTTTATACAAATTATGTTTTATAAATTATATTAATATTTCAATTATGTGGGTTATTTTTGAACTCTACTTGTTTAAAATGAAACCCATGGATATATTTGTTTGTATTTTAAAGAATATTTGACTATAACCTTATAAACAATTATGTTTTGTAAATATCACCACGAGAGTCCCACGCCTTGGGAGACTTAAATAACCATTGGCTTCTGTTTGGTCACTTTGTGGCCCTCTGTTGTCATGGATCCATTGACCTCTGTTCTGTGCGAAGATAAGTGCTACACTATTGTGGGAGCTATCTCCATAATCCGTACGAGCCACCTCTTGAATCCGTATCTCTGTTCTGACTATCATTCCTGTGATCTCTGTTCTGTTCTGTTCTATTTGGTACTGTGGTTATAGTTTATTTATTTACATAATCTCAATTTTGCTACTTAAATGATTATTTGCTCTAACTAAGTTATTTTAAATATTTTAGTTACATAACTATCCATGGTTATTTTGTGTCCCTTATACTCTTGGTATAATATTTCTCACCTCGCTATGTGCTTATAGCTGTTTATCAATTTTCAGGAAACAATGCAATTCAGAAATGGCTTTTGAAAAGTCTTAGACACAGGACTGCGAAATAGACTCATACAACACTTTTATGATATTTTTCTATGTAAATATTGGCCTTTTTGGTCAATAAATTTTGTTATAAAAATAGAAGCTCCAATGATTATTTTGGTACCTTCACTTAAATATTATTTCCGCTCGCGTTTGTTAATTTGTTTAAGAATTGACTGGAGGTAACCTCAGTTACTGGTCATCATGATGCTCAACCCTTGGATACGGGGAGCGGGTCGTGACAGAAAATGTAAGAACAAGCGATTTATAATCAATACTCTCAATCAATCTTGAATAGTGAGATTTATTGAACCAGTATTGTCCTTCACTACCATCTTGACATTGTACCTAATCAAAAAAGAAAATACTTTTTAAATATGAATTATTTAACATAACTTTTATTTATCAAAATGAGAATGCCTCGTTATAATTTCAATATTATCATGTTTGTGGTAACGACAAACAACGTGGCCATAATAATATTTAACTTTCTGATAACAAGTTTTACACAAAATCAATCCATAGGTTGTCAATATCAATTTTTTTTCAATATATATCCAAGTATTCAAAAATATTGGACCTACAAAATGTTTGGAAAAACTTAGGTTGCGTTTGGTAGAGTTTTGTAAATAAGATTTGAGAGTATGAGTTGTATTTTGAGTTTGTGAGTTGTGGAATTATGATTTGAGTGTAGAAAATTTGTTTGGTTATGGTTTTTGAATAGAGTGTTGAAGTGTGTTTTGAATTGTATGTAGAATTGAGTTTTGAGAGTTTGATGTGATATGTGAAATAAGAAAATTTGTTTGTGATGAGTTTTCAAAATAGTTTTCAGAACTTAATTCAACCTTTAATTGATAATCAAACACACAACTCATATATCGATATCCGTATTTTTTATCAATAGTCATAACCAAACTATTTTTAAAATACTCAAATTTAAAAATGATTTTTTTAAATTAATTGTTTTTAAGTAATTTTTTTGAATAAATTTTTTTATCAAATAATTTTTTTTTTTTAAATAACTTCTATGTCAATTAGTTTGTGTCAATTAATTTTTCTGTGAATTCATTTTTTAGGCCTGTGCAAACATTTTGTACAATACGTTTTTATTTTTTTTCAAAAATTTTGTTCAAGTCAACAACTTTGGAGAATATATATTGATAACAATTAACATAAATCAGTGTGTTTAATATTTTTAAATACAAATCAAAACATAAATGTTACCAAACATTTTAATTACTTTTTCATTTATTACATTTTATTAATGTAATAAAAAACTCGTTTGTTTTTGTGCATGCATCATTGTACTTTGAATGTCACCCACCCGTGAAGTGAAGGTCATATAATTGGGGGGAGTGATATTTGTGTATGAAATGACCAATTCACCCCTCTTGATTTGAATGGCAGGTTGTTATGTAAGAACAAAATGAAAAGGATAATATTGTAATTTCACGTATCCAATGCACCTACTCCCTCTTATCCTGGGTGTCTGTTCATCATTGTCGAATAAAGGAAAAGAAAGACGATGCCAAAAACCTACACACATGGTCAGTATACGAATGCAATTAAAAATAAGGGAAAAAAAAAACAGTACAAAAAAAAAAAAAAAAAAAAAAAAAAAAAAAAAAAAAAGCAGCCCTTATGGACCTTCTGAACCTCAGCCTCTATATAAGGTCTGAGTCTGCACCATCTTCACCATCTTATTCCAACACACCATCTTCACCATCTCATTCCAACACCTTCAGCAGCTCCATCACACTATAATATTAACTACATTCAGTCTACATATCCGTGTGAAGGAAGAGAGAAGAGGTTAGTTTGAACCACAGTTCATATTCTTGATAGCTTGAGAGCTGAGTTGCAAGGAGGCGAATTGCAGGCAAAGAACAGCCACCAGGGACAACCTGCCGGTCATCCTGCCGGTTAACCGATCGGTCATCCTGCCGGTCATCCGGTTCAGCCACCACTTCTTCAGCATACCAAATGTTCTTTCTATGCCATTGCGTAACGACGAATGTTGATAGTTAAACAATTCCTTGGGTCCTGAATAATGATGGCCATGAAACTCTTGCAAGTGATAGCGTTGGGAACGAAATGGGGCAAGAAATCCAGGCATGTTCATGAAACCAGCATCCACTAAATAATACTTCTCTACATGTAAATAATGAATGCACTGTTCTGTCAAACAGATGTACAAAAAAATAATTTCAAAAAGTGTACCGTATGTTATTTCGTGACACTCACCATTGGGTGGGCGTGGGAACTGTAGATCAACTCTTGTAATAGAGTCAACTAAAATAGCGTTGTCATGTGCGCTACCTTCCCATCCAGAATTAATAAATGTGAACAACATGTCGAAATCGCAAGCTGGGAGTACATTTTGCGATACTGTAGATTTGCGACCGCGGAATGTATTTTGTCTTGAAGCAGGGACCCATGCATCCACCAATGTGCCATCGACACAATCCTAATTGAAAGACATTTGTTTGACATTAAAAGCGAAACAAACTTGGATATTATTTATGCAAACGGATCCAAAAAAATATCGTCCCTTATTGTTGTGTAGAACTTACAAGACAATCATTAAATTCATACCTTGAACCCGAGAAAAAACCTCCTGTCATTTAAAATTTTTGCCGGTATCTCGTCTTGGTTACGTGGTTTGATAACCGTTGATGCAAGCTTGCACAATGCCCGCATAACAATTTTTATGTGCCGACAAATTGTTTCCGTAGAGTGTTGAAATCTATCTGCCAATAGTCGATGGCGATCATTTTGTGCAAAAGTGTATAAAAAAATCTCAAGCGATTCCTCCACACTGATATGCATATGTTCAGTATCGATAAAGCCATTTTGGAGTAAGGTGTCTTTCAATAAAATGAATGTTTGTGCATCCATTCGCATAATGTCCATCATTGTTTCTGGATGGCTATTTAATAAGCTGAAGATGTAATCATCACCTTTGAATAGACAAGTTTGTTACGGTCAGCGACTAATTGATGCGTTGATATGGTTATGCATGAAAGCAATCATCAAGAAATCCATAAAATCTTCAATAACCTCATCCTCCTCTGATGAGATCTCCATTGCATTGTTTTCTGTGTTGGATGACATATGGTTTCATCTACATCACAGTAAAAGCATAATTATAAAATAATGTTTGACAATATCGTAGCGCTTACCATTATTGGTGAAACTGAATTAAAAAGTGGCTACATCACTAGTCGGCCGTAGTCATTCACCAGCATCCACTAAAATGTATACAATAAGAAAATTTGTTTAATACGTACGCATCTTGTAATAACACAACATATTTTTAATAAAACAGAAACTACTTAAAAGTTCAATAAAATTAAGCATACGAAGATGGAAAAGAAAGAGCATGTCATGGAATGAAAAAAAAAATGATAAAAAACAAATCAGGAATCATGAAATCATCTTGCAGAATGACAAGGAGATTCGCTAACAAAATCAAAACACAACTTCTCACTTCACTGCAAAGCGAGGATCATAGCTAGGCGCATATGGATAGGAGTACGCATAAAAAACCTTCGTCATTCCTTGTCTTTAAACAATGTCAGTGCCTTAATGTACTGCACCGGTTGTATGTCCCCAAGCTCTAGCAATGCATCTTGACATGTATCAAGGGAATACTCATCACCACCTGCACTTACAGCCTCTATCTCATTTTGTCGTGCACGTGAATGTTCTATTTTTGCCTGTACGTAGGATGTGAAAGCTGCGCACACATCATCGAACCCACTTGACCGTGACTTCTTGGAACGACCACTGTCAGTTTGGCTGCTTGTAGGCCTCCTCTTGTGACTTTTGCCCTTCCCTAGATCCATGTACTCATCGCTGAATAAGTCAACAGGAATGGCTTCAGCAGCATTACTGCCACCAACTTCAGGGTTCCAAAATTTATTTAGCATTTCATCTTCTTCATCTGAGTCAAGGGCACCTTGTGTAGATGCACAGGACAAGGCCCCTGTGGCACAACAATTTTCAACAATTTTCGTCATTTCTTGGAAATACTCAAATCCTTTTGTCCTAAACTTCTTTACGTTTCTAGTAGCCTACAACAATTGAGAATATAGAATTAAGCATACTGTATGTGTCATGAAATGTTAAAAAAAAAAAAAAATTAAAAATGATACAGGTTAATGAAAAACCTTATCCCAAAATTCATCGGGTGCAACAACAGTGCCTATAATGGGATCCCATCCCAAACCAGTCTGTGCCTGGAGTTGCTTAAACGTCTGATAATCAACTTTCAATCGCTGATATTTTTGTCGCACCTGCTTTGCTGTATACCAAAATCCATACAGATTGTGCAATTGATTGGCAAAATGGATGCCTAATTGTCCACACAGTAGTACGGCCCGTTGTTTGATTTTTTTTAACCTCTTCTCGCAACATGTTTATTAATTTCATTTCAATTCTAGGAGTCCACATTTTTTTATCTTGATTGTCATTGGAATTGTTTCCATCCATCTATAAACATACAATTTATATTTAAACTACTCTAAGGTGGATATAAAAGAATAACAAAGCAAACAACTCTGGAGTAGATAGAAAAAAATAACAGAGCAAAAACCAATTACAATTATTTATGTAGGAACCAAAAGTAATATTTATTTCAACTTGGTAAATAATGTTGGAAAAAGCAGATGTTTTGAAGGGCAACACAGATTAAAAAAAAAAACTACATAAGATTAATGTTTACTTTAACTTGTTAAATAATGTTATGAGAAGAAGATGATTTGAAAGGCAATAGAGAGAAAATAAGAATACATAACAATGTTTGTTTCAACTGTACAACTGTAGGAAAGGCAGATGATTTACAAAATAAAAATCACGTAACATTATCTATATTTATATATTAAAAATATAACCACAAATAAGCAGTCGAAGAAGGCCACAAGAAGAAATAAGCAGAAGAAGAAATAAGTAGAACAAAAGAAATAAGCAGAACAAATAAGTAGGAGGAAAATAAGTAGCAAAGGGAGGTCGATCGACCGGATGACCTGGGGAACAACCGGCCGGATAACCCGAGGCATGACCAGCTCAACTACAAAGGAGAGAAAAGGTGCAAAGAGTTTAGACAGATCAGAAACTATCTCAAACTATCTCTATACTGGTTTGGACTTCTCAGAAATGATTTCAAAACTCATTTTCTCAGAAATCATTTGCACATCACAGATCATTGAAGGATATATTTACCAGATTAGTGGGAGTTGAATAATTATCACCGGTGATAGAGTACGTACAGTGACTGAATGTGCGTCGTCTGATTCGACAATAGGTTTGATAAATTTGACCTGAGACAAAACACAATTGGGAATCAAATTAGGGATGATTTTTTCAAATTAGTGACCTATAAGAAAATATGTGAAATAAATTTGTGAGTTATTTGACCTCGCACTCGTCGTTGTTTGGTTGCCCGTAAAAGGAATCTTCCACAACACACAAATTGTAAGTGACTTGATTTGTGAGAGATGGTTTGAGTAGGGAACGGGTTCACAGGATTCATGATTTATAAAATCATTTGAGTTCTCTGTATACTACCCGTGACGAATCTTCAGTCCTGATATTTGATACAAAGTGATATTTGATACAGAGAAAGAAAGATGCATCAGTTCACGTGAACCTTTTTAGAGACGATAGACGATGGACATGGAAGCTTTTCAGAAAGAAAGAGGAAGAAGGCTAATGTTGAAAGTGGAGAAATGAATCACAACGCTGCCAAACGGGTTTTCAAATTGTAGTTTGAATTATATAGTGGAATTCTATTTTGAAAGTGGCATCCAAACGTGAAGCGGGAGTGATAGGATAGAAATGTAATTTCAAACCACAATCAAACAGAGCCTTAATCTCTCTCTGTATATAGATATCACTTAACTTTCATTGTTGAGAGGATAAGAATTCTTACATTTGGCATAGGTGTAAAATCACGAATTGAAATTCTTCTAACATTTGATATTATCAATGACTGTGAAATTGATGATCCACTTTTCTGATTCCAAAATACCAACTTTTGTGATATAAGATTCATAGTAATTCTAGATATACATGTCAATATATATAATTGTGAAAATTATATTGTCATATGTAATTGGTAATAACAGGCAATTATAACTTACCACCATCGAATATGTTTTGTTCGTACGTGCATGTAGCGAGACATGGGCCTAGAAGTTGAGAAAAAGAAAATTTATCAATATCAAGATCTATTCATGTATATAGATATTATAAAAGTTAATAAAAAGTAATCTTACTACAAAAATATTTAATCATTAATCCAGTGATAAGCAAAATATTATCATTCTCTAGAGTCTGATATAGTTGCATGCCATCAGTTGTTGCAAATCCATCCCAAAGAGTTAGCCTTACTAATGTCAAACTAATTTTACAATTAGTATTTTTTTTTTTTTTTTTTAAAAGTTGACATTAGGAAATAAATATAATTCATAGAGTTTTTCAATTTTGATCAAGATATAGAAATATGTTATAATACTATATATGTTATCAAGCAATAGAATCTCTATTAAAATTATCACAATTTGCAATATTTTGGTATTAATAACACTAACAACCAAACCAATTACATCCGCATATTTTAACTTCAATATAAATTTTTTTAATTTATTATTTATTTTAGCATTGATATGCTTATATATTTGATAGTTTAAATGAATGTTTTTTGTAGCCTATGTAATCATATAATCTATATATATAGGAAATTTCTATGGTACACACTCCTCAAAAGGTGTGTATTATATGCACCGTATTATATATTTTTGTGGTAAATGTTACGTGTTTTTCTAGGTAAAGTGACGACAATTTGTGATTCAAAAATGAATTTATGTATTTTCTGTTAATGTTACAATTTTTTTTATCCAAATATTTTCTAACCCAAAAATTTATAACATCACCACAAAAACATGTAACTTCATTTCTAAATGATAAATTATCGTAACTCTACCAAGAAAAATATGTAGCATTTACCATGAAAATGCATAACATGGGTGCTTGTAGTACACACATTTTAAGAGTTGTATACCATAGCATTACCCATATATATAAATAACTATCATTTGATACATGTTATTAGATAATAAAAGTAACGAACCAATTAATTAAACATCTTGATTAAGAAATTGGATAATGTCTAATAATTTCATAATGAAATGGTATATTATAATCATGATCATGTATGTGTATAATTTTTTGTCTCACTAGTAAAGTATATCTTATAATAATATGATATCAACTTAAATTTCCTATCAGCCAATGTAATGTGAACTCTTCTAAAATAATATTTTCTTCTTCAATAAGATGCTCTCTAAAGTAATCAACTTCCTCAAAGTATACAGTTCCTTCCATAGTGAAATTACAGAGTCCAAATAGACTGAGCCTAAAGGGGCGTGAATAGACTATCCTATTAAAAATTCGATTATAAAGTCCAATTTTAGTTGACTAAACAGATTAACACATGAATAAATAATCAACATATGAACACATGATATAATGTGAAAAACCCAAAAATGTGAAAATCATGGTCCCAACACTCAATGAAATCCACTAAGATCCAAGAATACAACAACATAATCAAAAGGACTTACAACCTTCACCTAGGTTTACCTAACACGATGACTTGTAATAATTCTATGAGCGCAACTTGACCTAGTCATCCTTCTTGATCTTCACGACACCATGAAGCTTCAACTTCGATCTCCATTCTTCAAAACCAATTCATAATAGGTTTTTGTATTCCTTTTAGAACCAATGTAAGATACATTTTTATATTCTTGTAAAACTCTTTTTGTAAAAATAAAAAAATAAAAAATAACTTTTTCAATGCAATTGAAACATATGTGCAAACCTTATCTGATCTGGTAATGGAGCGAAACTTGATTCCTTGTATAATAGGATAACTGAGTATGATACTTTTACCAAAATACCCTCACACTTCTAAAATATTCTAACACTTCAAAACAACTAAATTTGTTTCCAAAAATAGCCAACCAAATATATTCTATAACAATCTCCACTTTTGGTATTTTTATGACAAAACATCAACTCGATAAACAAATTAAAAATACAAGTGATACAATGTAAATCATATGCTACCCACAAACGTAGAACTTATCGCGATCCATTGTAATGTAATAAACACAACCAACTTTATGTGTAGCGTCCCGGGTCTTAAACTTGATTTTAACCCATTTAGATAGATGCCCGATACACTTTCGGATCCTTGATTTGATGAATTGTGTTTGGATTGTGTGAAGAAGGTATTAATTCCTATCTAACTTTTGTTGTTTTTAATATTTGTGTTTCAGGCGTAACGATGAAAAGCGGGGACCTAGAAACACTTTTGAACAAGTGAGCTTGTTTAGAATTTGACAGCAATCGAGAAGCAGTAGAGGACCAAGATTTTAGGCAAGGCACTGCTCAAGTGGTCGGCCACCGCTAAAGTGGCTTTGAGATCCGCACGAGCGGCGGAGTGAGAGTACCTTTCTTCTTGAGCTTTACACGTGTAGCGAGGCACCACACGAGTGACCAAGGCTAAAAAGCTACGACATTGCTGCCTCTCATCCTAGCATTTTTTAACCCCTTTTTATTTTCTATAGAAAACTCTATCTCTTTTTTCATTTACTACATCTCTCTCTCTCTCTCTCTCTCTCTCTCTCTCTCTCTCTCTCTACCATAACTACACACTTTCAACTTTTGATTTAGAGCCATTAGAGTCAGAATCGATCCCTGTCCAAGGTATTAACATCATAGAGTTTAACAAGGGCTTTGATATCATCTAAGCCAAAAGTCGATTCAAACGATTTCTAGAATTCATATTCTCCTCTTGTCTTCAAGAGGTTGGGTTTTTCTTTCATTTATTTAACATGTGTTTATGGGTGTGTGTTTGTGTGTGTGCAGAATTTTTTATAGAGAAATTTTGGATTATTGGTAGAGATTTTGGAAATGTATGATACAAGGTTAGGGTTTATGAATTAGTTGAGTTTTTTTTTTTTTTTTTTCTAGAAAATTGGTTTAAAGGCTAAAAAAATGATGTGGGATTCGCAAAAATGGATTGTGATAAGATAAACTGTGCAGCCGAGGGCAAACAAAAAAACAAAACACCACAACCAAAATCAACACAACAGAGCCAATACGTGTAGCGCCTTGAAATAATTATAATAATCCAACTCCAAACAACTAATACAAGGTGACATAATTAAAATGATAAACTCTCATTAATCAGAATTAATATACAAAAATGGAGAAGGAATGAAAGCTAAACAAATGTTCATATGCCCTAAAGGCTTACATCTTTCCAAGCCAAGGCTTGGGTACATCAAAAATAAGTCATAGGCTCAATACAAATAAAGCCCTAGGCTTGTACAAAAGTTAAATACACGATAACAAAACTGAGCCTTCAGCTCCATAATCCACCCAAGCTAAGTCCTTGGTGGAGGCATATTGTCAGCACTTGAAAATGATTTTCCTAAGTACAGTGAGCCAAAGCCCAATAGAGAAAATCTAACACAATATAAAAATTTTAACAAATATATAAGTATGACATGCACACAATGCCCATGATCAATCATTTACAACTCTTTTACAAAACCACATTATATCAAACTTTATATTTCAATCCGTTTTATCTCAATTCATGAATCATTTCCATTTCACTCAGACAACCAAACTGAGGATGCAACTCAGTGGGTCCCTAACCAACATAGCCATTATACAAACACTTCCATTTTGCCATTTTACGGATATTTCGACCACGAAAATCGACACCCATATATATACGTGGTTTTCGAGACTTTCACCGTGGACGCACAAGCCAACTTAATTTAATGAAGTCCATCCCCTTTCTTCTCCCAAACATGGAGTACATCCTCTTTCTTCTCCCAAGCATCATATATTTACAATGTATTAAATACATAGTCATATTCAATAACAACGAACAAGAGATTAGTTTCAATTCATCTAATTCTCATACAATTTCTACAACAATCCTAGCTATCCTCAACCGATAGCCAAAAACAAATATTTCTAAATAGATATACAATCTCCAAGACAGATAAATTATCCAAATTTCCGTAGGTGAGAGGTAATACATATCCAATTCCATCATTTATATAAACATCCATCCAATCTTATATTCCCAATGCCAATTTCATTTATTTATACAAAATAACTATTTGAGACATTTTAAGGCAAGACTCCTTTTTCTTCGAAAATCCACCATGGGTATCAAAATCAATAAATTTATCACAACATAACCTCGCATCTACTCCCATAACTATTTTAAATACATACATTTAAAAACCCCTCTTTTGATTTTAAACCAAAACCCTAGGTTGGTTCAAAATCATTCCAAATTCTAATATTCTTCACACATCAACAAATAACTAAGTTAAAACTCATAGAAGAGTGTAAAAAGTCCATACCTCAAGTTTAGAAGACGAGAAAAGCAAGGAAGAAACTTCAAAGACACCGAAACCAAGTTTTGTTTAGACCAAAGTGAAGCTCTTGCCTCTTTTCCAAAGACACTAGGGTAGAGAAACTAACGGATCTAGGTAAAAATGTAGAGAGAGAGAGAGAGAGAGAGAGAGAGAAAGTTGTAGAGAGAGAGTGTGAGTTTTAGAGAGAGAGGCTCTAGATCTAGGGTTTTGAAAGAAAAAGATGTGAAAAAGTGATATAGAAAGGTGCTGCTGCGAATTGATATACGCACAATCTGCTCAAGCGCAAGAAGTGACGTTCGAGCATTAAACACAATAAGTTATTCCGCTCGAGCACATAATGCACACTTCCAGTAGTTTTGCAGACAACAGACTAACGCTCGAGCACAAGAAAGGCCGCTCGAGCGCAGATAGCACTGCTCGAGCGTAGAATACACTCTCCCAGTAGTTTTACAGACTTGTAAAAGTATTGAGAGTTCACAAAGTCCGCTCGAGCGCAAGAAGTGTTGCTCGAGTGGATGAGTAAAATTCTGGGCAACAAAAGTTTGAAAACCAAGCAACTAACCTGTTCCAAATGCAACCATTACAATCCAATAGCCAAACTCAAGGAAGTATGAGGGGAAAAGGACATGAACAACACTACGAAACCACGAAACCTGAGTTAAAGATACAAAAAGGTCGGGTTAATATCGGAATCGCTATAGTACGGTTCTCTGGGACAGCCAGTTCGACTATCTATAAGCTTTCCAAATTGTTCGGATAGTCGGTCCAACTATCTAGGCATCTGTGCATGATGTTTTGTGTTTTCTTTACGATTTCTAAGCTTTTTAAATTTCAAAATGTGGTTCTTGAGCTTGAGGCTTCAAAATATTTTGAAAATTATTTTATTTAGTAAATAAATAATCCCAATTTGAAATGAAAAGTGCCCAATCCAATTCTAGTTTGTTGATTTTGTAAAATGACCATTTTGCTATCGCTGGTCAAAAATCAATGAGCAATCGTAAAACGTCTACCAAATCTTCATTTTAAATCGGATTCAATAGAATCTTATATCGTGGAAAGTCTCTTTGAAAATAATACAAATTAAAATCAACCAATTTTTGAAACTTAAAAGTTTTTCACATAAAACGTCACATAGCAGATAAAATCATATTCTAAATTTGCGAGAGATGGGAGGAGAATGAAAGGAATGAACCCTAGGGTATCCTATATATCTCAAATAGATCTAAAAAGGTTGGTTAGGTTGTTTGGCTAGGCTAAAGTCCATCTAAACGCATCTAGTTATGGGTAAAAGTTGACAAATCAGGGGTTCCAAACCATTTTTTATAGAATAATACTTGAGACCCCCTTTTGGGGGTCACCCCCTCACCCCCTTTGCCATGTGTCAGGGAGTGATTGGAGGAGCAGGAAAAAAAAGAAAAAGAAAAAGAAAAAGCAACCAATGAGAAAGAGAGGGGGTCAAAGGGGGTGATGGAAAAAGGGGGGATGAATCATTGTTGTTTTTTATATTCATTATCCAGCGGAGTTTCCAAAACGGGACCAAGTATTATAGCTAACCAAAATGGAGTGTCTACAAGTTGGTCTACTGGTTGAGGTGCTCCTTACTAGATGTAAAACTTGGGTTTCAGTCTTATTACTACGACTGCAACTTCCTTTCCCCTATTTCCTTAATTTTCTTCACACAAATAAATCAATACTTAAATTGCAAGACATTAACTTAGGAGCTCCTTAAATTAGAATTCCAATATCATGGAAAGTTTTATCCTTAGTCACTATTATTTACACTTTGTATCAATTTGATTCATGTAATTTTAATTCCATTAATTTGGGAAATCGAGCTATAAGTCCAGTCTCAAAGTTTTGGATGGCAATATTCTGGGCAATTCCATTTCAACACACCTAGTTAGCTCAGGACACATACTTAATGAAATATTAATTTAATGACAATTATATCCTAAATATAAATGACCATAATAGACATCCAGCAACCTCCATAATATTATATGAAAAAAATTCTCTGACACATCTTTTAAGGGAAAAAAAAAATCTCAATATATACCTTTTGAGTTTTAAAAAAAAAAAAAAAAAATCCTAGTTTTTCCATTGTTGTCATATTATTTGTTACACACTCTATACTCATCTATTGCTTGCAGAACATTAATTTAGCTTTTCATTTTGAGGTTGAGCAACAAGTAAATGGAGTTTTCATCAATTTCTTTGGCTTCAATAGGACTGCTGGTGTGTAGAGAATAAGGTCCTGTTTGTTTTGGGTTATAGGGAGAGGATTGGGATTCATAATGAGGTGGGACCCATTAATATCATATTTATTTTGAGAAATGGAGAGGGGATTCGTAATCCCCTCCGGACTACGAATCCCCTTGGGAAGCGGATTAGGATAGGCTCGTGAGACTTGATATTAGAAATTAGTTCGCCGGACCTTTTTTTTTTTTTTTTTTTTTAACATGTTGGCCATTTTTTTTTTTTTTTGGTGAACATTAATGTTTAAGTTTTTGTATTTTTTGTCAAGTAAAAATCATTGTTTTATTTGTTTTATGTTTTCTGGAAATTTTTTATTTTTTTGATTTTTTACATGTTGGGCATTTTTTTTGAACATTAATGTTTAATGTTTTTGTATTTTTTTTATTTTTTTATATAAAAATAATTTAACAATCCTTACACCAACAACTATTATTAAAACAAACACAATTTTACTTAATCCCCTCACTATTAATCCCTCACTATAAATCTCCTCCATTCTACCTCTGAAAACAAAGAGGGCCTAAAAGCTTTGTAGGATTCAGGTGGATGGTTAGAGAGAACCACAGTTGAGGGGCTCATCTCCATGGATGGAAATTCATCTTCCTCAATTGGAAGAAAGCAAAAGCTATTGGCTTGTTGGAAGAAAGCAAAACTGGATGGAAATTCATCTCCCTCAATTGGATTCGGGTGGTTTTTGTTTTTTGGCTGTTTCTGTTCTTGCTCGTGCAAATCAGCAATTGGAAGAAAGTAAAAGTGTGTGGAAATGAGGATAAAGTGGTGTGTGCATAATAGTTGTGAGTGACGGATATAATTGTAACTTTAAGTATGTGAATTGAAAAAATTAATTAATAATCAAATTAATAGATGTGTGTATTGAGAAAAGGCGTGCACTGAGCTAATTAAGTGTATGGAAATAGAATTTTCCCAATATTCTTTAGCTCTATTATTTTTAGGGTCAAAAGGACAAAATAATTTGAAAGACCATATTACCCCCACCTATCTGTCCATTTGTCCACATATCTACTACGTCATATGTCCACCTATATGTCCATGTGTCATCTATCCGTCAACTTATCTGTTCGTGTGTCATTTTCCTATTTTTTTCATATGTCATTTATCTATCCACTTGATTTTTCTATTTGTTCATAACACCATCACCACCAGTCGGTGTTGTCAATCACCTCTGACAACTTTTTCAGTGACTTTTGTGGTTATTTTTTTTGGTTCAAACAGGAGTCTGACGGCAGTCTGGCAGTCAGCTGTCAGTGGTCCGACGATAGTGGGATAAAAATAGAAAAAAAAAATTCTTCAAAAAATTAACATGTCCTTAGTAAATAATTGTATTAATTATGTCTTTATCTCCAAAAAAGATCAATATGTGGATCTAATGTCATACCCCCATAGAAATGGGCTTATCACTAGTAAACCATATTAATTTTTCCCTCTAATTTTTCACTTGGGGGGACTTACGTATAGGTCCTAATAAATAGATTTATTATCCAATAGGTCCTATGATAATTAATGACATTTTTCATTAAACACTATTAAAAAAACGTTACTAATTGTTAATTTTCAGCGACAGTTTAAAAATTGTCATAAAAAATATTACTAATTATAAGTTTTAGCAATTGTTTAAAAAAATAGTTGCAAAAAAAGTCACTAATTTACAACTTTAAGCGACAGTTTGAAAATTTCCTCATAGAAAACATCACTAATTGTAAGTTTTGGCGACAGTTTATAAAAAGCGTGACAAAAAAAGTCACTAGTTATCAATTTTTAGCGACGTGTAAAAAATCATCACAAAAAATTATTTTTAGTGACGATTTCACTAGAATTTATTTTCAATAGGACTTGATGGAAATTAAGTCCAACTATTAAGACCTATTAGTAGCTTACCCTTTTCACTTTGTATCAATTTAGTCCAATTAATAAAATTTGTTAAGAAATTGAAATAAAAATCATATATAAAATGCCCTATTCAAAATGGAATGGACCGTAAATGGGATGTTAACTCCTCAATCACTTGAGAATAGTGAATGGACTATTTTTGTCTCTTGATTTTAGTCTAATTTTTAACCAAGTGTTATCAATTGGATGAAACTGACACAATATATAAAAAAAAATCAAAAATAAAATTGATGTAGTTAAAATTATAAGAAATAAGTTGATACAAAAAGAAAATTACAAGGATTATATGTGACATTGGCTCGATCTAAAGGTTAAGTACTTTTATCACTACACCAACTATGTTATCCATTAAATTATTAAGAAATAGATCCCAACAATTTATCAAACTAATGCATCCAAACATTCAATAGATGAAGCATAGTTATGCCATTTGTATTTGGAGTTTTGAATTGTAGTTCTTTAGTAATTAATTCTTTTCATTCTAAGGAGAGAGACCAAAGTGTCCAATAAAGCAACAAATACTATTGTCGAGCCAATGCCGTTTTCATGTCGCATGCGATCCTACCTTCTCCAAGTCCATTGTCACTTGGTATATTTAGGACGGCAATAATATTTTTTATTTTTTATTTTTTTGTTCTTTTGTTTGTGGGTGTTATTTAAAGCTCATCAAGTTGTGAAGAAGCATCAATGGATTTGTTGCACTGCTTATACCTCTCTTGTCATCTTCTCCAGCATAAACAAATGCTTTGTTTTAGGTAGATTACACAACCACTTGGGGAACACACATACTTTACACAAGTAATTAATTATAACTTTCCCTCATTTGAATTGATTTTGTAACTACCCTCATGTGATGAAGTTAACTTTATTTTAATTAGTTGTGTTTTCATTTTATGTTTTTTTTTTTTTTTTTTTTTTTTTTTTGGAGATTACCAAAATCCTATTTGGTAAATTGTTTTTAAAAATTGTTTTGGTGTTTAAAAACAGCTTTGTCTTTGGAAAACACAAATATTGTTTTCAAATTTTTGACAATTATTTTTGCACAAAAATGAAAACCATAAGTAAATGAGTTGTTTAGAATTTTTCATTGTTAACATAAGTTTTAAAATTTGTTTGTTGTCATTTTTGTTTTTGTTCTTATTTTTGAGTTACACATTATTGTGTTCTAGGACCATTTAAATTAAATAAATAAATAAATAAAAATAAAAATAAAAAAATCCACCTTTTAGTAAAACTTCAAAAAAAATATTTTCAAATTTTTTTAAAATTAATTTTATACAAAAATAAAAATCAATGTTTTTTTTTAATATTTATAAAGACGAAGAAAACGAAATGGATAGTCGTTTTATGCATTGGAGAGAGAGAGAGAGAGAGAGATATGTTGTTTTTTAATATTTATAAAAACGAAGAAAACGAAATGGATAGTTGTTTTATGCATTGGACACAGAGAGAGAGAGAGAGAGAGAGAGAGAGAGAGAGAGAGAGAGTTGAATGGCAATTTCTTACCACATATGGTACCAACTATAGTCCAAGAAAATTGAATCGGGAATATGGGCGAAAATTGAAACTTTATGCTGGAACTCTATTATTGGATGAAAATTGAAACTTTTCATAATCAAGAAAAGGAAGACTACTTGGGCTTAGCGCAATTAGTCAGGGATCTCAAGTTACTACAAACATAATATTTTTTATAGGTTTAATTCTCTCCTATTGTATAAATCTTGACTTAAGTGAAATTTATAACGAATAATAGACTATTTGGTGATCTTAACTCGGGCACTGTCTTGAACCTATGGGAGGATGTGAGAATTTTCTTGTAACCAAACAAAAAAAAAAAAATAGAGAGAACTGTGCGTCAAAAATGCTAGAGATCACGAGTCGAGCGCTGTCTTGAACCTGCGGAAGGATATAAAGATTTTTCTGTAACAAATAAATAAATAAATAAAAAGAACTGTGCGTCAGAAATGCTAGAGATTAGTTCAAAAATGAAATGCTAGAGATTAATAGTTTAACGTTTCGTTTGGAAAGTAGGTTGGGACTAATTTCTCATTAAAAGATAAAATAGGTTTAAAAATTAATAAGACAATGTTATATTCAAATCATACTTATTTTACTTTTTTCTCTCACAAAACTACAAAAAAAATCAAAAGTTCTTTCCAAATAAAACTTTTTTAGCCGGACTAAAATAACTAAGAAGTCAGGTTAAAATAGTTCTTCCTACGCAGAGGCTAAATTTTTAAAATTATTTACAATGATATGGTAATAGAGATAGTCCTTATATGGATGAGTGTGCGATAAGTTAAAGTTTGACACCAATTATATGATATCGTTATGAGTCATCAAATTATGAGAATTATTTTAGGAATCTCAAACAAAAATTGACAAGCTCTTTATGGAAAAAATAGAGTTAGGTATATATTTGAATTTTAGTTTGTTGTGAATCATATTCGGAATAAATTTTCTCGACATATTTTAGTTTATTTGCCTCGTTTGGAGATTTGTCTTTTCAATCTAAAAGTAAAAAAAACACTAAAAAAAATTCAAAAAATCAACAATTTATACAAAAAAAAAAATCAAAAAATCAAAAAATTCATTTTCTCTCTACTTTTTGCATATTTTTTCGTAAAAAATCAAAAAAATCAAAAAAAAATCATCTCAAACATACTAGTTTTTTGTACATAATATTTTAGCCAAAAAGTTACTAAAAAAGTCTGTTCACAAACGATATATATTTTTGGAAAGTGTTTCGGTGTACAAGATATATACCATATGTACTTATGTAAATTTTCATAAAAATACATAAATTATCTCATAAAAATACATAAATTATCTCATAAAATCGCGTAAGTTCTCACAAATATACCTAAGTTGTGATTTCTCAAATTTTTATAGGTTAACTTACGTATATTTGTAAAAACTTATGTAATTTTATAAAATAACTTATATATATTTGTAAAAATTTACACAAATACATATGATAAGTGCTTGCACGAATTGCCCTATATATATATATATATTTGTTTTCAACTATTTACCGGTCACCCAACACTGAAAAAGTTTTATCATGACAAAAACGTATCTTCCCAACCTTGTGGTCAAGCTGATGCTGTCTATATAAGTGAAGGTACTAAGGAAAACCCAAATTGTTCAGTCAGGTTGTATATGAACAAGTAGCTCATATTCTTCTTCTTCTTCTTCATACATCTGAATTACTGAGCTTTGAAAAGACCTTGAAATAATGGAAGTTCTGAGCAAGTTCATAACAATTAAGAGGCACATAGAAGGTGCACCACAAGAGTCTGACTTTGAGCTCAAGACTGAATCAATTTCTCTCTCAGTTCAGGCTGGCTCCAATGATGTTATTGTCAAAACCTTCTATTTATCAATCGATCCTTACCAACTAAACAGGATGAAGAGTTACAGCTCCTCACAGAAAGCTCACAGTTTTGCAGTTGGCATTATTCCTGGTGAGGTGAGTCACACTAAACATACAAACCTTTTTGTTCTTGTATATAATGGGTAATTATTGGGACTATCAATCCCTAGGATAGTCCCAAGGGAAGGGGGGCATGGGGACGAGCGTTTCACAGGATTCAAATTTGTGTGCTAACCATATGGAGTACTTGGTTTATTGGAATGAGACTGTAATGGAATAATGAATTTATATTGAGAATAAAATCATCACTCACTAATTTAATTGAACGATCGTTTCATTGGGAGGTTAAAAAAAACCATTCCATTTTAGAGTTACATCATATACTAATTTCTAGGATTGGAGATTAACTTCTTTCCATTTTTTTTATTTTTTTTTGGCATTTATGCCTGCAATTTGCTCAATATATTGGTTATGGGTGTGAACAGGCCATTGATGCTTTTGGTTTGGGGAGAGTTGTGGCTTCAGGACACCCTGGCTTTGAGAAGGATGATTTGGTTGCTGGAGTCATCACTTGGGGAGAGTACAGTGTAATAAAAGGAGCTGTCATGTTAAATAAGTTGGACACCATGGGCTTTCCACTCTCCTATCATGTTGGAATTTTTGGTAACTTTTGTACTTAAACTCCTCACTAAAGCCACTTATAATTATAAAAATTTTATAACACTAATATCATTTCTCAAAGTATTAATGGGAAACTACAGTGGCTTAACCAAAATAATTACCAAAACATGCGTGCAAGTTTTTCTTGTACTATTTTGACATTGGCCCTGTTTGGTAGGGCTTATTTCCAGTTTATTTTACCTTTTAGCTTAATTTAAGCTATTTTGATGTGTTTGGTTCAGCTTAACAATACAGCTTATAGCTTTTTGTAAGTCAAAAATCAACTTATTCTTTGAGTAGGGAAGGAGAAACTTAATTTATAAGTCAAAAATCAGCTTATATTCACAGTTATAAGTTATAAGCTGTTAAACTATAAGCTATAATCACTTTTCCATAACTCTACCAAACGGGGTCATTATATTACTTATTTTGGGTAATGCTAAAATACATGTCCCTCCAAAAATATGTATTATATATAAGTTATGACATTTTGTAGTTTTGATAATATAAAGTATTATAATCAAATCACTTTTTGTCATAACTTAATAAATCATAATTAAAATTGCAATCACAATAGGTTATAACTGAACCATAACCAATACCACAATATATCATAACCTAGGGTCATAACCAAACACCACGAAGGTATAATCAAAATAATAATCACAATTAATCAAAGCTAATGCAATGTTTGGGAATAGGCTATTTTAATCAACTTTCTAACTTTTTACAAAAAGATATGCAAAAAATAGAGAAAATGATATGAATGGATATTTTGACTCATTGACTATTTTAGCCCCAACTTAACTTGTCAAACGGGACCTAAGTCATGACTAACACCACAATAACTAATCATAACATAACCAAGTCATAGATGAGGCATAACTAAATCATAACTAACCAAGTCACAGCTAATAACATAATAAGTCATAAATAAATGTCACAAAAATCTTAAATGACACATTTTTCAAGGTGTGTATTATAAAATTGGGAGAATTACAATTTAGAATGTAAGACCAAAAAAATTTAACAAAACATTAGAAGTGCAACCCATTTTGTGAAAGGGTTCAACACAAATATTATGAGGGTGCAACTCTTGGTTACAATCTTCCATATTTATGTTAATTGTTTTTTTAGTTCCACTAAATAATAATTCTCCCCCATAAAATTTTTCTCCATATTTCTTGTACTTATTGATTTGTCATTACCCATGACGATTATCAATTACTGCTTACGTGATAGGTATGACATCTAGCCAGGGCTGGCCAGCAAGCATCTAGCAATATGTACCTAGTTAATTACTTAATTACTTATTTCATATAGTTCCAAAGAGTTCCAAAGAGTTATCTAGCAATATTTGATGAATTTTAATTTTATGATTTTTTTAAAATTCTTTTATGTAGATTTATATATCAAATATAATGTGTCAAGTCATATTAAAAATAAATAAATAAATAAATTGTGAGTTGTTGGCAGCAACTTCTGTTGAATGAATATAGTGTGCATTAATATATATATATATATAGGGACGTTTTGGCAAGCTAATAAAAAGTCTACTTTTTGGCTTTTTGACTTTTTTGGGTTACATTACATCTTTAATTTTTTACACAAAAAAGCTAAAAAAGTCATCGAAAAGTCAAAAAGTCGACTTTTTACTAACTTTTCAAAACACAACATATATAGAAAATATATATATGTGGGAAAGTATTTTGAGAGTGACGCCGCGTGGCCAAGGTACCTTCAAGATGTCGGCCGAGGTGCTACATGAGCGGGTCATGTTTGTCGAGGTGATTACGATGTTGCTGAGGTTCGGTGCGATAATGCCGGAATCCGGGATATCTGGATAGGGGACAAGAGGTCTAGATAAGAGATGACACTTAGTCTGGATAATGATAAGACTCTCGAGGAGTTTATCCCTATATAGCTAAGAGTCTGAGATGAGCATTGTGCTTGAGTCCTATGAAGTGAGACTTCTAGGGAACTAGGGCATTGCTGGCTATAAAAGTGAGGCACCCTCGTGGGTCTAAAGTACACTTTATTCTGTGAGTTTAGTACTTGTTTGATATCTTTGAGAGATTGTTTGGCTGACTTGATCATCAAAGTGCCCCCGGGTGGACGAGCCACCTAGGCATTCTCATCTTCTTATTGGCAAGTGGTTGGCTTAATCTATTCTGTCGCATACTCTCCAGCTAAGTTTCCTATTTGGTTATGTGGTCGGAAATCAACACCCACAATTTGGCACCGTCTGTGGAACTTAGTATAGAATAGATGGCCAACAATAGACAAGAAGTGATAATCAGGGATGACATTTACAGTGATGGGGAGGAACACATGGATCCTAATACTATAGGAGCAAACAATAATAAAGAAGCACAGTAGGTTGACCCCGAAGCAAACAATGTCGCTAGGGGCCAAAACGGGAACAAGGGTAGTCGAGATGAGTACTACCATGAAGGCAATCTCCAAGTATGGAAGGATAGGTGCCTGAGAAGAGATGAGGAACTTAAGGACATAGCGAACATATTGACAGACTTGCAGAGAGTGGTCAACTTCATGATGCAGAACAACATAATGAAACTAGAGTTTCCCTTGCAAGACACATCAGCACCAGCAGCCAAAGTCGGTGTGCAAAAGGAAGGACTGAAGGCAGTACCAACTGTCCCACAGCATGCTAAGGGGCAAAGAAATTCATGTCGGTAATCACGAGATGTTTGGTGAATAGAGTCAGTGCGAGAGGAGTCTCAAAGGACACCGCCAACTAAGGGCACCTACGTCAGGGGATCTAGGCAGATCCATGGACAGGGCCTTTGTTTTGATAATGCAATGGACATGGAGAAGTCTAAGAGAACGCACCCTAACACCGGAAGCAGCGCACCGAAGAGGTTGAAGTCAACTGACAGTTGAGCTCCCTGAAGAACGAAGGAGGACTTGAGAAATTACCTCCGAAGGAAGAGACACAATGCCGAGATCACATCTAACACCCAGTCGAAGACGTCATTCTTGGTGGAGTTGGATGCATACGAAGCATCGAAAATGTTGAGGTTTCAGATCTATGATGGTAAGTCTGACCCGAACTTTCATGTTGGTTTATACTTAAATTCAATGGCTTTGTGGAGTGGAAATGAATAGCTATTATGTAAGGTGTTCCCGTCATTCGGGAAAATAGCGTTAGATTGGTTCCACAAACTCCCGAAAGGATGTGTAAAGAGTTGGGAAGGCCTGGCTAAGATGTTTGTGGCCAGGTTTGTTACAAACAAATTGCAGCCACTGAGGATAGACTTTCTATTGGCTTTAAAGATCAACGATGGCGAAGGTCTTAGGGCCTACGCTAAGAGATACTATGAGGTTTACAACTGGATTCCAGCTTGTAACCAGGAACTTGCAGTCATATCTTTTAAGAACAGCTTGGATGATGATTGCCCACTTTGGCAATCGCTTACGAAGACACTCTCAAAGAAATAGAAGAATTAATGACGCGGATCGAAAAATACGCCAAGGCAGAAGAAGATGGGAAGGCGAAGAAGACGAATGTATTGAAACAAGAAAAGAGAAATGGCTCATCAAAGAGAAGTCAAGGATACACCAGCACTGACAGGCCGGAGATAGGATTGAGTTCCATGCAGGCAGTGAGTACAGTCTTCAAGATCTCCATATACAAGATCTTGGAAAGAATAAGGAATTAGCCATACTACAGGGCACCACGGAAGGTCCTGGGGAAATACATGGGACTGTGCCTACTATGAGGAAAATGGACACATGACCCAGGGATGCCGGGCTCTAAAGTCACACTTGGAGGATTTGGTCAGACAGGGATACCTGAGAGACCTGATCGACGAGACAAAAATAAGAGAGGGGCAGGTGAAGCTGGCCTAGGCACCGGCAGCACCACCACCGCCACCACCGCAGGCAGAGGAACCACGGGGCAATCAACATGATTCACTCGAAGGTCAATGAGAATGAAGTTCGATGAGAGACTTTAAGGGTAAGGCATCTGCAACATGTCTACCAGATCCAGCAGAAGAAGCCTAGGACAGATGGATGTTAGGGGCTAGGGCCGATGATATTCTTCACTGAAGAGGACCTAGATATGGTACAACATCCACATAACGATGCTCTGGTGGCGACATTAAAAAGTGGAGACTACCAAGTGAGGCGCATCCTAATTGATCAAGGCAGCTCTTGTGACATCATGTACGTCAGATGTTACAAGGAGCTCGGCCTCTATAAGGATTATCTAGAGCAATCTGACAGCTCTATGAGCATTCTCACCGAACTCCAAGTTAGTATATCATATGGTAAATCTTTTGTATCTGAGTTGGGAGCTCTGGAGTTTGCAAAATACTTCATGATAGCAGACGCGTCCATAGATCTCTCATCGATTTCTATGTGTGCTCTTTCATTGTGTCGAACTCCCCAAAACTGTAAGATAAAGGGCAAGCCACTGTCGATGAACTAGTAGAAGTGAACCTGAATACAGATCAAGAACCCAAACCAACCTATGCCTTTTCCTCACTACTTCTCTTACTACATGACGCTTACCTAGCCAACGCTTAGATCCGGCTCTACCCAAACTTTTCTGGTTCACCCCAACATTCCCCATTTGTCCGACTATTGCTATTCATTCGATTTCTAAAAAGGATTACTAATCCTTAACTTTTTGAGGAATCCTTCATCAGTGGTTGTGAATGACTAATTTTTTAATCTTTTCGACCTTGGTTCGCTTCTGGTAACTTGCTTACTCTAGAAGTTCCCTCTCATATTCCCTTTAGACCTATCAAAAGCACATCCGCTAAAGCTTCCAATCTGAGCCAAACTTTGAATACTTTCTCAGCATGAGAGAAAAAAAGTAAAGAATCTTCTTTTTCTATAACTTAACTGAAGTTTCCTCAGAATGCTCATTCAAGTCAAAACAGACGTATACGGAGCAACCATAAAATGAAATGGTCGTTTGTGCATATGGAAATCCACTCAACTCAATTCATTAACAAAACAAGATCAGCAACTACTCCTCCAATACGAAAATAATTATGCATCATTCGTATACTGGTGGCAGCTTCGAATAGGTCACATATCAATTCTCTTTCTCAAAAAATATACCCGGAACATCAAATTCCATTCCGATCAACAACTTGGAGGTATCGCTGAGTGGCTTAAGGCATTGGTTTGCTAAATCAACATACAAGAAGATTGTATCATGGGTTCGAGTCCTTTGTATAGACATTGGGGCAGGCGGACGCTACAATGGAATAGACTCGCTAATATGCCCAACGTCCCTGCTGCAATATGATGAGAGGCTATTCCTCCAAAATTCGAGATGTAGATGTAAAAAACTTTATCTGGAAAAATATTATCACCAGATTTGGGATCCTGATAGCCATTGTGGCAGACAATGGTACCTAGTTTGACAATAAGATGATCAAAAACTTTTGTGCAAAGTATAAGATCAAGAATTACTATTCCACTCCAAGCTTCACCAAGAGCAATCGTCAAGTCGAGGCAGCCAACAAGACCATCTTTGATGGAATCAAGAAAAGACTGGAAGTTGCTAAGGGCAAGTGGGTAGAGGAATTGCCCAATATTCTATTGGCATATCGCACAATGCTGAGAAGATCTACTAGAGAATCTCCTTTTGTCATGGCATATGGCACTGAAGCAATCATTCCACTTGACATCGGCGTCCCTGTGATCAGAACCAAGGAGTGGAGAATGGAACAAATGAGATATTCCTTGCCCGAGATCTGAACCTAATTGAAGAAAGAAGAGAAAGAGTAACAATTCGGCTGGGGGCATATCAATAGCAACTTGCCAGGGCATACAACAAAAAGATCAACCTTAGGGAGTCGTCGGCAATAAGAAAGAGCTCAGAGAGGGCAAGCTTGGCCCAAACTGGGAAGGACCATATCGCATCATCTCGGTTGCCGAAAATGTCGCTTACCAGCTTGAAAACACTGATGGGAAAAAGTTTTCAGGACCATGGAATACCAGCAATTTGAAAATTTTCTACCATTGATTTTTGTTTTTCAAATTCCCTCTCTATGTAAAGAATTTCTAGCCGAAGTATTAAAAAAATACTAGTATCGATTTTTTTTTTTACAAATGTTGTTAAAATTTATGATTGTGAGATCGGACTGAGAAAGTCCTTAAGGCGATGTTCCCATGGTGAACAAGGTGATTAACTTAGACTTGTCATATTGGTAGAGTTAAACTAAGTATAAGGCTATGTTTCAATGTGAAACGAGGCGAAACTAGCCACATTTTGGCGGGTTTGTGTGAAAGTCGAGGTAGCTAGTACTCTCGATACACTAAGGTCAAACCTTAAGTGTTTAGTTTGGGCAAGCCAAACGCAATGACTTCAGTCATAAATGTCTAACTTAGACTTAAGCAAGAATCAGGTGATGTTCCCATGGTGAACAATGCGATTAACTTAGACTTGCCATATTGGTAGAGTTGAACAAAATATAAGGCAATGTTTCAATGTGAAACAAGGCAAAACTAGTCAAGTGCTTAGTTTGGACAAGCCAAACGCGATGACCTCGGTCATGGATGTCTAAGACACTATAAAAAATTAAGGTTTTAGCGTCCAAAATTTAGGAGCAAAATTATTTTTTAGGAACCAAATAATTTTGTTGCGAAAAGTGTAGTCATTATATTTTTAGCAACAAAAATTGGATATTGGTGATGAATTATTATCTTTTTGGGACCAAATTTTTTTTCTAAACAAGTAAACCATTTTGAGACCAAATTATTTTGTCCTTAAAAGTCTATTTATTAGTGACATTTTCAAAATTTTGTCGCTAAATGCCTTTTTGACTTTTCAGGACGACCTTTTAGCGACTATCCTTATGACGATAGAAATTGATCCCTAAATGTCTTTTGCAACAAAATTTTCACTTTTAGAGACCAAAACATTTGGTTTCTAAAACTCTTATATGTTGTAGTGACAGACTTAGGCAAGAATCAGGTGATGCATCCTTAATGGGAACATAAGGGACACTTAGGTTCACATTAAGGGGCAGGAAACATGAATGAGTATAACACTTGTGAAAATTTATTGAAAAATATTACAAGTTAAAGTTAACCGAGACAAATGTTAGAGATACTATCCGAGATAATATACTCGAGGTATTCTGATCCAAGTTAAGGATCTAAATTGTCAGACTTGTAAAGATAAGAAAAAGTCTAAGTATGGAAACATACAAGACAGAGAAGATAGGGAAGCATACACAAAGTAGTTATGAAGGCAAACATCCAACACTTGAGAAGAAAAAAAAAAAAAAAACATGCATTGAAGGAAGAACTCGTTTGGTTACAAAATGAGGCACATTGGCCCGACATTACATAAATTGTTCACAAGAAAAGTACAATCAAAGAAAAGAAAAAAGTCGTAAGTACTGGGATTTATCACATTGTTTTTAGGCTGTTCCACTTCGGCAATTGGCATTGCTTCAGTCTCGACGGACAGCTGAGCGGACTTATTGGTGGCAATCTCAACGTCGATCTCCAGATGAGTTTAGTCCAAGCTCTTCTTGGCAGCAAAGACCTTGACGTCAAAAGTAGCCTTTTTGGGAAAGGCACTCTTGGAAACCTCATCTCCATCATCTTCAGTCAAATCCAAGACCTGATCATTCAGAGTCAAGCAGCAACCTCGGCCTCACCCTCTTCTTCACCCTCGACCTCTTCTTCTTCAATCTTATCCTCGGACTGGTTGGAAAAGGGAGAAAAGAGAACGTTGAGTCGGCTGATATCACGGAGAGGCGAGTTCTCGGAGACGGACAGCTCCTTAAGAGCCGTCATCCAACTGAGATAATAGCCTTTATTGTAGGCCAGATTGACTTGTTGCTTGTACTGGTCCCGAGCATTGGCCTACCCCACATATGCCTTCTCATAGGCCTCTTTAAGCTCGGCCTCTTTGGTGGCAAGAGCCTCCTGCAGCTTGGTCTTGGCTTCTATTGCCTTAACCTCTGCAGCCTTGGCCTCGGCCTTCGCCACCTTAGCAACAGCCTCAGCAGCCTCGACTTTGGCCTCTGCCTTGTTTTGGACAGCCTTGGTTACATTGGCCTTATCCATCAAGCCCTTGATCTTTGTCTCGGCCTTGTTGAGTGAAGAAAGGAAGCCTATCGCTTCCTCGGTCTTTTTGCTTAGATCCTTCTTTATCAACTCAGCCTTAATCACGTGTGAATGCGCATGCTAGATGGCCTGCAAGAAAAGAAGCAAGTTAGAAATTTTTTGATAAGTGTAAAAAACTGAAATGGAAAATTGTAAAAGAAAAGAAAAAAGTTAATAAACTTACCAAGACCAAGTGCCACATCATCGTGGCAAGTTTTTCGTACTAGTTGAAGTCAGCAATTTGATTTATGTGGGCAAGGAGGAGAACGACCATAGACAAAGCAACACAGACTTCGAGGTTCTCAATAGCGCTGCCGCCGGCTTTGAGAAGTTGGTCTCCAACAAGAACCTTTGGAGCCCAAGTATCCTCGGGGATGGAAACTACTCCTACCTTCTGGACCTTTAGATTTCGGCTTCTTCAGCGAAGGCGCATTGGATAACTCAGCCTCAGCAGGCTTCTTCTCGACGTTGGCTAGTTTGGATATTAGAAGAGAATCCTCTGGATCATTTTCTGAATCAGAGAGGATTTAGGTGACTTTGGCCTTGGCCTTAGCCTTTTTCACCCTCTTTTGCTTTGGCTTAGGCTGGGGAGATGGCATAGATTGCAAGGACACAACGTCGGGTAGACTAGCCAATAAGTCCTCGACGATTGCTGATTTTCATCCCATGTCTTCTGCAGTTACGACGATGGTTGCCCCTGGACTAAGTTTGAAAGAAGGAAAGGCTAGTGGAGGATTAGACATCAATGCGACTACGTGTTCTACCAGCATGAGCATTAGGAGGTCGGCGACGACATTAACGTTGCGAGGGCGAATAAGTTAGGCTGGAGCAAAGGTGGAAGGTTTCTCTACAAGATCAGCTATGGATGCCTGGTCTGGCTTTGGTGAAGAGACCGATGGTTGAGTTGAAGAGGATGGTGGTGTTCTGTTCCTTGGAACGTCGATGAGAGGAGAATAGTAAGTGGGCACGTAGTTCAGGAGGATTGGGGCCTTGCAATCTTCAAAGGGGAAGTTCAAGAGCTGTTTGAGATCTCAGCTTGGGACGTAAGACTTTCAAAAAGATTTGCTCGGCTGAGGAAGAGCTGCAAAAATGAAAGAAAACATTAGAACCAGAAAGACATATATGCATGAATGTTAAGAATATGGGACTTTGGGATGACTAAGTTCTTACCCTCATCTTCCCTAAAGACTCCATGGCACATGGGGTAGAAATGAAGGTCATCGTCTGGCACAAACTCCCAGTTGCTCGAGACAATGAGATAATCTCCACCAGCACCTTTGTTGGAGTCTGGGAGGTCGGCTATTAGTTTGTATATGGTGGATCTGGGTTTGAGGTAATAAGTGTAGCCACTAGAGGACTTGAGGCCACACATAATGTAGCAGTATTGGATGTCGGAGAGAGTAATCCTCTTGTTTTCTCGATGAGACAACTCGGCTATGCTGTTGATAACCCTAAATGTATTAATGGCTAATTGCATGGGCTTAAGTTTGTAAAGTGCAAAACTTCTCGGAAGAGGATGTCAAGGGGGAATCTAACCACACCCTCAATTATGGGCACTACAAGGAAGGGCATATAGGTCTCTCCGAGCATCATGAAGTCCTCTTTACCAGACAGCCTAAGGTGGACGTCGGCCGGAATGTTAAACTCTTGGCAGAACTATTCTAATTTACTAGGTGAATCTACCCTCCACTTAAACATTCCCATGACCTCGGTATAATGGATTATGGTAATGGTTTATGTCGGGTAAGGTTCTCAGTACCTCAACGAGATCCTAGTAAGCGCTGGGGCAGGGGTTCTAGAGATCTAGGAAGGGTTTTGAATCAAAATTTGTTTCAATTTTCCTAACTGACTGGTTTCTAACAAATCCCAATCCTAAATCTATGATTGCACAAGAACCATTGAAATGAACAAGAATCTGGAAGCAAGTAGGAAAAATAGAGAAAACGAGATTCAAAATCGAAACAATATAAAAAAAAGGCATGATTATGGTTAGTGTAGTGGCGTGTATTCAAGAAGATGTTCAAAGTATGAACAAGTGATTCGAAGACACAAAAACACAATTAGAGGCATTGAGAGATTTGTAAACACCAATTCTTAACATCTAAGTAATTGAGTGCAGAGCAGTGTGCAAGAAGTATAAACAAAACTAGAGCACAAACACAAAGAACAGAGGATACAGATTTGAAGGCAATACAATTGCAAATGTAGTGAGTAAAGCAATGTACAATGATCCAAAAAGAGATACAGTCGTGAACAGTAAAAGAAAATGCAAAAATGAAAGGGATTCAGAGACTTACAGAATAAAACCGAAGGAATAGAAGCCACGAAGAAGTTCATCGGTGTCAAACGACTCTGTTGAATGGAGCACGACTGTTGAAAGCTCGCTAGAGATAATGAGGGAGCGGTTGCAGAAATCTTTGTAATTTGGAGAAGGTGTTTTACGAGTTTTAGAGAGAGTGAATCTGGGGCAAGAGAGAGTTGAAGAAGAAAAGTGAAAGACAGAGGAGAGAGGAAAGAGTTTTGTTAAAATGATAAAATGCGGCAAAAATTGATGTAACCACCTAGGGCGAAATGGGTGGTGACACGGTTTGGGTAATGGAGCGTAACAACTCGCACGTAGAGGATGCTCTTGAAATTCTTGAACTAGTGGGGTAATGACCTCAGCTAGCGAAGCGATCTCGGTTAAGATGTTGAAAGAACTTGGCTCTTCATTCTTGATGAAGTGGGCATCTGAGTCCTGGTTACCTGAAATCGACGAGTCATGATTTTGGTCGAAGAGGTACATTTATACGGCTGACGTGGTTAGAAATCAAACGATATAGGTTCCATTACTTCAGGTTGCCGAGGTAATAAAACCTAGGGGGCAGTTGTAGGAAAGTATTTTGAGAATGATGCCACATGGCCAAGGTGCCTTCGAGATGTCGGCCAAGGTGCCACAATGCTTGCCGAGGTGATTACAGCGTTGCCAAGGTTCGATGCGGTAATGCCGGAATCCGAGATATTTGGATAGGGGACAAGAGTCCTAGATAAGAGAGGACACTTAGTCTGGGTAAGGATAAGGCTCTCAAGGTGTTTATCCCTATCTAGTTAAGAGTCCGAGATAAGCATTGTGCTTGAGTCCTATGAAGTGAGACTTCTAGGGGACTAGGGCATCACTGGCTATAAAAGTGAGGCACCCTTGTGCGTCTAAGGTACACTTTATTCTGTGAGTTTAGTACTTGTTTGATATCTTTGAGAGATTGTTTGACTGACTTGATCGTCGAAGTATTCCCGGGTGAACGAGCCACCAAGGTATTCTTATCTTTTTGTTGGCAGGTGGTTGGCTTAATCTATTCTGTCACATGCTCTCCAACTAAGTTTTCTGTTTAGTTATGTGGTCAGAAATCAACACCCACAATATATATATATAGAGAGAGAGAGAGAGAGAGAGTGTGTGTGTGTGCGTTTGTGTGTGGTTTAGTTGACAGGAGTGAATCACACATCACTGGCCATAGAGAGCAATCGGTTCTTGCTGAGGTCCGGCTCATTTGATGTCAACTGTTTTGCCAAAGTCCAGTGCAGTAATTTAATTAGAGCAACGTTAAAAATATAGAAAACTAAACCTAGGCTTTCTGTGTTGTGAGACATTTGTGAATTTGTGAGATATTTATGTTTATTATGTGTTTGATTCTTTATGTATTTAGACTTTCTTATTTTATTGGGAAAATGCTAAGGACTCCAAATAATTTACCAAATATTTTACCAAATCTCTCACATAGGTGTAGGACCCACACAAACACACGTGTATGGGTCCCACACCCATGTGAGATGTTTGGTAAAATATTTGGTAAATTATTTGGGGTCTCTAACATTACTCCTTTTTAATTATATAATAAATTACAAAAATCAAAATATAAGTTATATCAATGTTACTCAAAGGAAAGAGATTGGGTATTTTGGAACTTTACAAAAACAATATAATAAAATTAACAAGTTGTCAATCAAAATGTAATAATAAAGCATGCATATTTATAATTTTAAAAAAAAATGCATATTTTAAAGTCTAAGGTTGTATTTGAACTTTGTTGAAATTTGAAATAAAATTTTAAAACGCTTTAGGTTTCTCATTAATGAGTTTGGATGGTGTGAGTGTGAGAATTATTTAAACTCAGTTTTTAATATGGGAACCAAATTGTGAAGATTCAGTTCAAAAAAAAAAAAAAAAAATTTGTGAAGATTAAAAAATTAGAAACAATATGTACCATTAAGTGTAGTTAATCCTAATATGAACCATGTTTGTGCATTTACATCATTGATCTTTAGACCATATTGAGGTGCTCAATATTATTTCGGGTCCTTAGCATTTTTTATAAAATGAATAATGTTAGAGACTCCAAATAATTTATCAAATGTTTTACTAAACATCTCATATGGGTGTGTGACCCATACACATGTGAGTTTGTGTGGGTCCTACACCTATGTGAGAGATTTAGTAAAACATTTGATAGATTATTTGGGGTCTTTAGCATTTTCCATTAAAAAGTGTTTTGGGGTGTTGTAGGTTTTAGTGGGCTTACAGCGTATGGAGGGTTTTTCCAAGTATGTAAGCCGAAGAAAGGAGAGAAAGTGTTTGTCTCTGCAGCTTCTGGTTCTGTCGGAAATTTGGTTGGTCAGTATGCAAAGTTGTTTGGATGCTATGTTGTCGGCTGTGCTGGAACCAAACAAAAGGTTTGCCTTTCTACCATATTGTTTCCGCCAATTTTATTTTTATTTATTTTTTTTAGTGAATTATATCAATAGTCTTATATTTTGTTTCTTATGTTATTTTTGTCTTTATAATTTTAATTAACTTGATTTTCACTCTTAATTTTAGATTTTATATTAATTTGGTCAAATTAATAACACCGATTAGGATTTTCTAAACAAAAATAGTTATTGAATTGGTTCGGATTAAATTATTGAATTGAGCAAGTTTACAATTTTACCTGTAAAAACATAACATATACCATTTATGTGCGCAATTTTTTTTTCTATCAAAAAACATTAACAATTGCAATCAATTGGACTAGATTGAAATAAATTCATAAATTCAAATTCAAAATCAAATCAATTTAAATTACAGGGATTAGAATGACACAAGGGCCAAAATATAAATACTACCAGTGTATAGGGGTGTAAATCTAGCCTGGGCCGGCCCAGCCCATGTCGGGCCTCGCGTGATCCCGCCAAAATTCGGGTCGGGCCGGGCCGGGCCGACCCACAGGCCAAAAAATTAGGCCTAAGCCTAAGCTTGGGGATATTCGGGCCTTTGACGGGCCAATGGGCCAACCCAGTCGGCCTGGGCCTGGCCTCGGGCTTAGGCGGGCCTGATCATTTTTTTTTTGTTTTTTTTTTAAATTTTTTCTACCAAAAGTTTATTATTTTCAACTAAAAAAGACACTGGGCCTCGGGCGGAATGGGCCGAGCCTTGAGTAGGCCTTAAGTGGGCCGATTGGCCGGGCTTCAAAATGATGGCCCAGGCCCAAGCCTTGGGGTTCGGGCTGGGCTTGGTCCCGGCCCAAACGAGCCTAAACGGGTCGGGCCTAGACAGGGTCATTGGCAAATTTTGGGGCGCTGACGAGCCGCAGGCCATTTTTACACTCCTACCAGTGTAATTTGCCTAATATTTTTTTAATTTTTGGTTCTTTGAAAATGATGGTGTGGGTATGAATGGTTATTTTTCTCCATCCAACTCCTCTGGTATAACCCGCTCCATTTCTTTCCGATCTTTTTCACTTCGATAAGGAAGTGGGTCCAAGGGGCGAAACTGTTAAGGGACCGAGACCGGGCCTGGCCCTGGCCCCTCTCGAAATATATAAAATTGTACTTATACTCCTATATAATCTTGAGTATTTACAATATAATTAGTATATTATTTTTAAATTCTAAATAAATTTGATTTGATCCTAATCTAAATAAAAAAAATTTGTTGTCTTTTGAAAACTCCTCCATTTTTTTTACTTATCCCAATATTTTTCAAGTGTTTTTTATAATTGAATATACCCAAAGAGTAATGTAATTGAATATAACCAAAAACTAATGTTAGAGATTAAGAATTCAGATACAGTATAGTACCAAGAAAAAATAATATGTGATCTATATTTAATTCTTGTGTGGTGGAGATTCAAACATTATTTTTCTTGGTATTATTCGATATCTGAATTATTCAATTTATATCATCATTTTTATTCACTTTCTGTATATTCTTATGCTTTTTATTAAAACATCATCTTCATTCACCTCTCACATTTTAAGTGAGAGCAATGACTTATAATAAACATTCGTTTTATATCATTGTAGTCAAATATTTTGTTAATATCAATTATAATTAACATTTTTTTAAAATAATATGATAAAATTCAATTTATCGTCTTACGATTTGATGCTAAAGCACTTTGCTCCCCTATTGTTCAAAAATAATCAAAAAAGTCCCATGTAATTTTAACCGCTTTGCACTTAACCTCCCAGCATGCGTTGATTTTGAAAGTGGGCTAGAAAAAAAATGATAAAGTCAAAGTTCAATTACATAATGGGTAATTCTATTTCCACACACCAAAACATCTCATTCCACATCCTCTCTCAATACACATACCAATTAATTTTGAATTTTCTAATTTTACTCAATGCACAACGAACTGGATAGAAAACAAAACCCACATTGCCATTGAAAATAATAATTATGTACAAAACCCAGTTCTATAATCAGAACCAGCAAGAATGTATATATATGTATTATTATATGCAATAGGGGTCAAATTTGGATCTGAACCATCAAAATGCAAGAAAAACCCACATGTAATCCACTGCCAATCATGTGATTAACGGCATTGTTGCCACCTCCACCTACTCCGACGACCTTGATCTTGGCCACGTCCATTGGAGTAAACGAGCTACTACAAGTACAGTAACGCTTCGAGGGACTTCGACGACAAGCCTGGAAGGAGAAACATGTTCTTGAGACGAATGGAGAGAAGGTTTTGTGGTTATACCCACTGAAAATTGAGGAGGAAGAAGAAGAACACATTATTAACTCAACTGGGTTTGTGAGTTGAAAGGTAGCCATTTGTGCCACTGTTTGGTTTCCAAGAAAATGAGGACAGCGAGTGGGAATGAGAGTTTGTTTTCTCTACTGAGAGAGAGAGAGAGAGAGAGAGAGAGAGAGAGAGAGAGAGAGTAATCAGAGGTCTAGGGTTTTAGAATTTGACGGCTTCGAAAATTTTTCGAATGTCAACAATGGTGAATCCATTCAACAACGATCAAAGTGTGTGCACAGAGAAGATGAAGAAATTAGGGTTTTGGTGGGGAAGATAAGAACACTTTAGTAATTTTATTTTAGGACAAAATTGTAATAAAAAAATAAATCATTAAGTGTGTGCACAGAAGTAGGTGAGTTTGTGGAAATAGAATTCCTCCTCCATAATAGATAAATTTACCCTTTACACCTTTTCTTCCCATTTCAAAACCCCAATCTTAACACACCAATCACCCCATCATCATCATCACCACCACCTCTTCAATGCCCTGATCTAAACTAAAGATGAAGTTTTTTGGTGCCCCTTTTTTAATTCATACTATTCATAATTCCCAAATCTATATATATGTATATATATATTAACTTATCTAAACCTAAATTTTCTTATATATATATAAAACATATATATAATCATATATTCAACCAAAATTCAAAATTTAGCTACCATCAGAATGTCGTCAATGTCACTACTGCAGCTCCATGGCCGGAATTCTATCTCAGATTTCTTCTCTCCCTGCAGACTTATCTATTCCCCTCTTTCTATATATTCTTTCACGGTCACTGCACATGCAGTATATATACTTCACTTCGTCAATAAAATTTAATTTGAAATTACAGTGATTGTTGGTGGTAAGTTTCTAATGGTTGAATAAATTTAATTTGGAATTATGTGATTTAATTTGAAATTAATTTGGAACAAACTTTCTGATCGATGTTAGATTCAAGTGCATACATCTCTATATACTTGTAATTGCAAATGTTGATTGCATTTGGTGAGTTGTAGCAAAGGTGACAGTTCACACCAAAGAAAAGCAAGAGAAGATAGAAAGCAGTGTAAATGTCATTTTCTATTTACTATTAACGGAGTTAGAGTTGCATTTTAGTTTAAAATTATATAGAGCTTCTTTGACTATTTTTTAACGATAAGGGAGTAAAGTACTCTAGCGTCAAACCACAAACGGGTAAATTGGATTTTGTCCAAAATAGTATTCTGGCATTTCTTAATAGGACATGAATACAATAATTTAACACTACAAATATTATAAGTTTCAAATCCAAGAAAAAATAATCAAAACAAAAGTACTAAAACACGATAAAATCAAACATCAATTAGGCTTTTAAAATTGTACTATTATAAAAATATATATATATCAAAAAAATCTGAAAGAGAAGACATATTTTGGCCTTCCTCAATTAAAAATCCTGGTTCCGCCCTCTGAGTGGGACAGAGATGAGTTTTGCTTTATCTGTCACATTTTAACTTGCCCCTACTCATATATATTAACTAAATGGGACTTATGTGTAGGTCCTAATAGATGAACTTATTGTCCAATAGTTTCTATGATAATTAATGACATTTTTCATCAAACACTATTAAAAAAAGGTCACTAATTATTAATTTTCAACAACAATTTGAAAATTTTATCATAAAAAATGTTACTAATTATAAGTTTTAGCGACAATTTAAAAAAGTCATCACAAAAAGTCACTAATTTTCAGTGACAGTTTGAAAAAATTGTCACAGAAAAAATCACGAATTACAGTTTTAGTGACAATTTATAAAAATCGTGATTCATTAAGTGTCACTTTTTAGTGACATATGTGAAGAATTGTCATAAAAAATTATTTTTACCGACGATTTTATTAGCACTTATTTTCAATAGGACTTGATAGGAATTAAGTTCAACTGCTAAAACTTATTGGTAGTTTGGGTTTCTCTCATGTTGGTCATCTCAACTTGAGTGAACATTTAGGTTTAATAGGTCTATTTTAAGACCGATTTCAATAATTCAAAACGTTCATTTTTTGGGACTCATTGAGTAGAACATTCATGTAAAAAATCAAGATGATCAGATACTGATAGCTATATATTTGAATCAAAATTATATTAGAAAAAATGAATAGCTATTCTTGAAATTATATTTGTCGTCTATTTTTTTTTTTTAAAAACAAATATAATTCAAACATATAGCTATTGATATCTAATCATCTTGTTTTTTGCATAAATATTTTCCTCAACAAGTTTTAAAAAGTAAACAATTCGAATTATCGAAATCGATTTTAAAATTAAGTCCAAACACTCTCTCAAGTTGAGATGACAACTTGAGAGAAGTTAAACCCTTACTAAATATATTTATGTGTATATATATTATTTAATTTTTTCCAATATAATAAAATTTAAACCTAAACTATTACACTTAGTATTCATTTTTAGTCATTTATTTCTCATGTTATATTTTATTAATTATAAATTACTATCCATAATATATTGTATTATTTATAATTTTTATTTCTTAAGTAATAAAATTAACCCACACTGCTCTTGCCCCACCCCTACTACCAACCCAATTTGCTCTGCCCTAGTATGATACAGGGATACTAGGGCTGGAGCAGGAGACTTCAAACTCACCCCAAACCTGCCCCGTGGACATCCCTAGGTGTGGATGGTTGTGATGGTGTGAGTAGAATGGTCGTGGTGGTGGTGGTGATCATGACGACAATAGTGTTGGGTGATGGTTGTGTGATATATATCTCATTAGATTCGAAAAATATTTTTCACAAATTTACCTCATTTTTTGTTGATCATATAAAATATTTTTAGATGACTTTTATTTTTTGTTAAATCAAATGTTAAGAAAATGCAAAAAGTATTTTTGACATAAACAAACGGAGTCTTATTGTCATTAAATTGAGTTATGAATAATTTCAATTCCTAGAATTATGAGTGTGTGACAACTTGGATTACAGGTGGAATTGCTTAAAGAGAAGCTTGGTTTTGATGATGCATTCAACTACAAAGAAGAAACAGATCTCAAGTCAACTCTCAAAAGGTTTGATACTCTGTAAATTTTTTTTTTTATTACTATTTTTTTTTTTTTTGGTAATTACACCTCGTCTATTTTATATTGGGGGCGAGATTAGTGAAGTTGTCCTGTTTGTTTTGAGAGACAAAGAAGATTGGATTCATAGTGAATAAGGATCACAAAAAAATTATGTTTGTTTGCGAAGTGGAGATTGGGATTTTCATATTAGCATTGGTCTTGGAGGGATTAGCAAAAGCCTCCAAGAGTTTGATTTCAAAATTAGTGTGGGGATTAGTTTGGAAAAAGACTATTTTGCCCATGTTGTGTGATGTATATTTGTGTGTGATTTTTTTTGGGTGGGGGGGAAGGGCTACTATGTTGTTATATATATAATATTAAAATAATATAGTACAAAAAAATATTTATAAAATATAATTTTTAATATTAAAATATATCAAAAACACCAAAGGATATTTATGATATTTCATATAGTCAATCCCCTCACTAAAATATATCACAAATAAATATAATTTTTCTTAATTCTCTCACTAATGATCTCGTCAATAATAATCTCCACGCTAACAATTACACTCAACTTAACTCTGAAAACAAAAGGATAATCCTAATCCACATATGTATGATAAAGGAAAAAACGTTTTTGGCACAAATTTCACTAGAAGTGCTATTAACGGTTGTGATGCCGAGCATTAACAAGTGCTATTTCTTTCCAGCATTATGGCACAAATTTCAATCACTAGAATCAACAATTCCACCAAAACGTTTTTGGCACAAATTTCAATCACTAGAAGTGCTATTAACGGTTGTGATGGCGAGCATTAACAAGTGCTGTTTCTTTCCAGCATTATGGCACAAATTTCAATCACTAGAATCAACAATTCCACCAAAAAAATATATATATACATATATATATATATAATATTAATATAATAAAATAAAATAAGGTGAAATTATGCTTACTTATAGTCTCTCTCATATCATATTATGTTGTTAGCAAGAGCCTTGTGGAAGGAGTAAGTTATTCTTATGAAATTTTTTCCAAACAAATTGTCTATATTTTTTGGTTTATAGGGACATATGACATTAGGTTTAATAATTAATTTTTTTTCGGTGATAAGAATATGTCGGAAAAGTCGTCTTCTGTACTGATGGCGGTGGCTAGTGATAGTAAGGTGGACAAATTAATGAATAGATAGGTGACACATGTATATATTGTTGGAAAAATATATGAAAACTCTAAATGATTAACAAACTGAAATAGATACTAGAAGATAAAAGCAGAATAAATAATAGAGAAAGAATGGAATCGAGGCTCAAAAATCAATTCACTGTCGTTAAGAAATGATTTTGCCCCACTTGGTGCAAATAGCTGCTGGCGGTCATTTTCCAAGATACAACGGCAAGTCTTGATGGCATGCACTCACCAAGCAAGACTTGAACTCGTCTAAAAAATAGCCCAGAGAAACCAAGAAACTGTGTGGGAAAAACAGAGAAGAAAAGAGAACTTTTTCTATATATTAAAATACTAGGAATATGTATATATATAATTCCAAGTTTGAAAGTAAGGTAAGAATAAATCAATGATTTGATCAAACAAATTCCTTGAATTGTGAATCAGTCAAAATCCCTTGAATTATGAAACGACTAGTTAATTGCTTCATTATAGTTAATTACAAAAGGAAATGAATCTTACAGAAAATCAATGAGAGGGAAAATATATATATATATATTGCATTAGCTCACACGCACACCCAGCCTAAGTCCAAGTCCAACATGCATGCGTGTATATATATATATGAACTTCACACATATCGCCCAAAGCTTACATAGTCTCCTCCACATCCTGGCCCTTACCCAATAACAAAAGTTTACATATAAAAGGTGTAAGAAAACTAATAAGAAATCAATGTGGGACAAGGAACAAAAAGGAAATTTTGAAGCACTTCCAACATGTGTGTGTGTGTGTGTGTGTGTGTGTGTGTGTGTGTGTGTGACATTTGAATAGATAGATGAACAAATTAATGACATTTGGACAAACAGATAGGTAGGATTTGGACAATGTGTCTTTTTAGACAAATAGATATCATTTTAACTCCAAAAGACTAAAACTTGGACATATTGGTCTAAAAGTTTAAAAATGAACATGTGGCCAAAGTGCCCCATAAACAATAATAGCTTCTCTCCATAAAAAGTTCAAGCTATCATATACTACATTTATTTATTTTACAGGTACTTCCCTGATGGCATTGACATATATTTTGACAATGTGGGAGGTGATTTGCTTGAAGCTGCAGTTTTCAACATGAACACATTTGGTAGAGTTGCAGTTTGTGGGGTAATCTCCGAGTACATAGACGCCGCAAAACGAGCTGCACCGGACATGCTTGATGTTATTTATAAGAGAATCACTATCCAAGGCTTCTTAGCCGCCGATCAGATGAATGTTTATGCAGATTTCCTCTCAACAACTGCTGATCACCTTCGCAATGGGAAAATGGAGGTGCTCGAGGACATTTCACATGGCATGGAAAGCATTCCAACCGCTTTTATGGCACTTTTTAGCGGTGATAACATTGGAAAAAAGATTGTTCAAATCGCAACAGATGTTTAGAACTCGTTTTGCTTATTAGATGTTTTCCTTCCCATTGATTTAGAGAACATTTTGATACAAATTTCTTAAAGTTCTGTAGAATTTTGAGATGTTTTCCTTCACACTTATCTTACAAATTGATATCCAAACAATGGACAAATTTGAAGTGATATTATCTTCGCATATTTAACCATTGTTTTTCCTAGATCTTACCTTTGTAATTACTTAAAGGCACATTTAGATTGAGAGATTTGAGAGAAAACGAAAGAAATGAATAGACAGAGAACTTTTATTACTTGTTATAATGATTAAGGGAAAAAAGTGTTTCAATTGTTTAAATAAATAGCAACATAGGAATAATTTGCCTTTACAAGTATGTCTAGAGGAAAGTAGCAGTGTTCTTGAAGGCATGGCCAAGTCTTTTTTTCTAAAGGAGGCAAATGAGGGATATGTTCCTTCGAATAAGAATGGGACCATGGGAAAGTTAGGGATCACACCTTCGCATAGGAAGGAAAATAGAAAGAATCGCAAAGAAAAATTTGCAATTAACAAATTTCAAATAGGATTTGGCTTCTCTTCAGTTGAACTTTCAACTAAACCAAATAGTTAAGGTTTCTTATCAGTGAAAGTTCAGTTGGAGAGAAGCCATTCCCTTTCAAATAATATTATGTGGGCATATTTAACCACAACTCCTGAAGCCAAGCTTAGCCCTATTGGTAGGGACAAGGGCATCCTTTCCTAAGACACAGCTCTTGGGTTCGAGCTTTATTTCCTCATCCCTTTATCCTTTTATGTACTAATGTTTTTGCAAGAGCAAAAAAATAATAATAATAACATAGCTTCTCTTAAGCATGTGTAATCACAAACACACCCCATTTGGATTGAGATGATATGAGAAAATAAAAGAAACTAAGGGGGAAAAAAAAGTCTTAGTACTTATTTTGATTATTGAAGGTGTAAAAAAATGTATGAAATGACCCAAGGAAGAGAAATTTTCTCAAAACTCATGTTCAATTTCTAATCAAAATTGATGAAATCAGTGAGACACTTTATAATATCTATGTTATTCATCTAAATAAAAAATTGAAAAGGCACTTCATCCAGTTTTCTTAACTGTAGCATTCACTGATATGTATATGCCATAAAGCATGGACACTTCTATGAAGGCAGCATATGGGTGTCCGATACGTGTCGGACACTCTACCTAATGTGTCCTTCTTTTTCTTCTTTTTTTTTTTTTGAAATTTCGTAGCCAAACAAATTGGGACACTTTTGGACACATTATGGACACGTTAGAGAGAGAGAGAGAGAGAGAGAGAGGGTGAAGCCGAAGCAAGAAACTGGAAAAAATGAGAAGTTGAAGCACTTACCCAACATCATTCGAGTCTAACAACAACTTCGTGCAGCCTAGATTACTTGAAAATCAAAGTCAACTTTGTAGATTGGTGCAAAATCTAGGCAAAATTGAACAAACAAATCAAACCTAGATTTGATTCAAGCACACGAATCATCTGCGAACTCGAATCAATCCAAGATTCATAACCTAGATTGCAAGAAGATCTTGAAAGTCAAGATTGAGGTTGAAATTGTAAGTCGATGAGTTCCAGCCAGTCACGAACCCTAAATCACGACTCATTCTCTCTTGCTTTCTCTGTGTGTTCAACTCTCTCTCTCTCTGTCTCTCTCTCTCTATTCATTTTTTCTTTTCTTTCTATCTCTCTCTCTCTCTCTCTCTCTCTCTCTCTCTCTGATGATAAACCTTTTTTATAGTACTTTTTTTTTTTGTAACAAAAACTTTCTTTTCCCCTCTTTTCCTTTTTTTTTTTTTTCTATTTTTTTCTTTTGGATATTCTTGTTTGCTAAACATTAACATATATAGAATAAATTATTTTTATTTGTAGAAAAAAATTAATTTGTGAATGATATTTGATATTAAAGTAAATAAATATATATATTGAGCGTGTCTCCAGCGTGTCGTGTTCCTTATTTTTTTTTAAAATTTGCATATCCACGCATTTGTATCATGTCTGTATCGTGTCTTGTGTCTGTATCCATACTTCATGATGTATATGTTTGCCTCTATCTTCTCTTATACAAAAATATGTGAAAGAAAACACACACATGTTAATTTTATAATCAGAGAAAAATATTTATACATTTCTATCGAATGTATATATAAACTATAGGCAATTCTTAAGTGTGCAAGTACATACCATATGCACTTGCATAAGTTCTGACAAATATATGTAAATTATCTTACAAAATCGCGTAAGTTTTTACAAACGTACGTAAGTTAACCCATAAAATTTTGAGAAATCACAACTTACGTATATTTGTAAGAACTTACACAATTTTGTAAGATAACTTATGTATATTTGTGAAAACTTATGCAAGTATATATGATATGCACCTTGGACACCCAAACACTTATATGTTGAATAAGAATTAATTCTTGAATAGACATTTTAGTCATAAAAAAAAAAAAATGACTTGTACAACTCAAATGTCATCTTTTTATCTTCATTTTGTTTTGCTTCACAAAAAACAAAGTGTTTTTCGGCAATGTATTGGCCTAAGTCTAAGATGGAGTTTTCTGCTACTCCATTTGTGGTTCAAAGCTTCTCTGTTTTAGTGCATCTTCAGATAGTTTGGTGAAGTAGATTTGGATTATTATTTTTGGTCTTCTACAATCTATTTCGAAGACTTTTTGTTCATCTACTTAGTGAGGACTTTCCTCTTATTTATTTGTAATTATTTGGAATTCACCTAAGGGTGGTTTGTGAAACCATTCGTGTCTTGTATGTAATCATTTGAAAACTATTGGTTGATAGTAGAATCGGATTTCGATCCCGTGAACGTACCTCACATTGAGGGAACCACGTAAAAAATCTTGTGTCATTATTGATTTAATTTTTCAACATTAGTTTTTATTCTCATTGATTGATTTACTTGTGGAAAATCATATATTTTCCCTAACAACTGGTCTCAAAGCTTACGGTTTATTTGGGTTTATTTATTTGTGTAAATCAATGAGGGGAATATGGGTCGTATGTCTAGCTTCAATGGAAATAATTGGATAACTTGGAAAACTAAAATGGAGGACCTATTATTTTGTAAAGATTTGTATGGACCCATTGAGGGTGATAGTGGCAAACCCGAGAGTATGAAAGATGATGAATGGAAGAGGTTTAATTGAAAAGCCGTTGGTGTTATCCGTCAATGAATTGATGACAGTGTGTTTCATCATGTTGCTGTTGAAATTTCGACACATGATTTGTGAAAAAAATTAGAAGGTCTTTATGACAGAAAATCAGCCACAAATAAAGCTTTTTTTGTTTTGATAGTTGGTTAATTTAAAATATAAAGATGGCAGCCCTATTCCGAAACATTTGAATGAAATAAAGAGTATTGTCAACCAACTTGCTTCTATGAAAATTGCTTTTGATGATAAATTGCAGGCTTGGATGCTACTTAGTTCTTTGCTCAAAAGTTGGGAGACTTTGGTTGTAATGGTTAGTAATTCGACGCCCGATGGAGTTGTCATAATGAGCCAAGTCACTAGTAGCTTGTTGAATGAAGAAACTAGAAGAAAATCAGCGGGTTCTTCTCATTCGGAGGCATTTGTTGTGAGAGGCCGAAGCAAAACAAGGGGGAGGAGTAAGACTCCTGATGGTCATGATCAAAGCCATGACAAATCAAGAGATGCTTCTTTTTCAAAGAAAGACAATGAGTGCTATTATTTCCATGAGAGATGGCACACGAAGCGGGAATGCTGAAAGCTCAAAAACAATGAGAAAAAGCGTAGCAAAAGTGTGGATAAGAAGCAAGAGGACACAACGGCGGTTATTACCAATGGCAATCTCACGGTCGTTTGTGAATATGATTGTATCAATTTTGTGGGCCAAGAGAGCAATTGGGTGATTGATTTTGGTGCTTCTTTTCATGTGACTTCTTGAGTTGATTTCTTCACTACCTACACCAAAGGAGATTATGGTTGTGTTTGAATGGGTAATGAAGGTTTGTCCAAGGTTATTAGCATAGGTGATGTTTACTTGGAAACAAATTTGGGCTGTAAGTTATTACTTAAAAATGTGAGGCATGTTCCCGACATTTACCTCAATTTGATCTCTATCGAGAAGCTAGATGATGAAGACTACAACAACAAATTTCGTGATGGAATATGGAAGCTCACAAAGGGTTCTTTGGTGGTGGCTAAGTGCAAGAAGAATCATACACTTTATTTGATACAAGGAAAAATTTGTAAAGGTGTTGTCAAAGCACTTAAAGATGATACTTCTACCGAATTGTGGCACAAGCGGCTTGGGCACATGAGTGAAAAAGGGCTACAAGTTTTGTTCAAGAAAGAGCTTCTACCTAGTTTGAAAGGTACACATCTTAAAACTTGAGTTTATTTTTTGGCGGGTGAATAACATGGAGTTTCTTTTCATAAAAATGTTGCTTTTAGAAAAGAAAATGTTTTAGAGTTGATTCATTAGGATGTTTGTGGTCCTTTAAAAGTTAGAACACATAGTGGTGCACTTTATTATGTTACTTTCATTGATGATTATTTAAGGAAAGTTTGGGCTTTTCTATTAAAAACTAAAGATCAGATGTATTTAAGCATTTTCAAGCCATGGTTGAAAAAAAAAACAGGGCAGAAATTGAAGTGCATCTGATCAGACAATGGTTGTGAATACATTGGGCCATTTGATGAGTATTATCATAGCCAAGGTATTCGGCATCAAAAGATAGTTAAGAAGACTCCTCAACAAAATGGCGTTGTCGAGAGGATGAACCGCACTATTGTAGAAAAAATAATGTGTCTACTTTCACATGCTAAATTGCCAAGATCCTTAATGAGGACAGCGGTTAACATGATTAATTTGTCTCCTTCCTATCCTTTGAATGGTAATGTTCCTGAAAGAGTTTGGACCGGAAAAAATGTGTTATGAGCATTGAAGAGTGTTTGGTTGCCGAACTTTTGTTCACATTCCAAATGATGAAAGGTCTAAGTTTGATAGTAAATCAAGACAATGTATTTTTCTTGGCTATGGGTGTGATGAATTTGATTATAGATTGTGAGATCCGGTTGACAAGAAAGTTATTTGAAACCGTGGTGTTGTGTTTCTTGAAGACCAAACAATTGAAGACTTTGGCAAAGGTGATCAACCGGAGCCAAAAACTGGTGATCTCATTGACATGGATCCATCTCCTTCATCTTCAGTTGATGATGAAAACGGGGTAGATGTGCAGCCATCTATTGAAGATATGAAGGATAATTCTTATAGCGATCCCGATTTTGACTCGACAATTGTAGTAGTCCGGGCTCGAGTTTATGGTTTCTGAATGTCGTTAATTGTCATTTTCCTTTCTAATTCTCCTTAAATTTGGTTATTTGGACGTGTTGAGCGTGTTCGAAATAGGTTGGTTGCTTGGTTTTCAAACCTTATGTTGCCCAGATTTTTGGTCCTCCACTCGAACAGCCCTTCTTGCACCCGAGCGGGATTTGCAAACTCTCAATACTCTACACGTCTACAAAAGTATAGGAAGAGTGTTTTCTACGCTCGAGCAGCGTTTCCTACGTTCGAGCGAATAAGCACTCGAGCGGCCTTTCTCGCGCTCAAGCGATTTGTCTGTTTTCTGCAAAAGTTCTGGATGTGTGTATTATGCGCTCAAGCGGTACAATTTATTGTGTCTGACACTCGAGCGTCAATTCTTGTGCTCGAGTGGACTGTGCATATATCAATTCACGAAAATGACTTTTTACATCACTTTTTCAGATCTTTTCTTCCAAAAACCCTAAAGTGAGACACACACACTCTCTCTCTCTTTAGAATACTCTCTTTCTACATTTTCTTCTAGATCCATTGATCTCTTCGCCCTAGTGTCTTTGGAAAAAGGGTAGAGCATCTTGAGAGCTCTGTTTTGATCTGATTAGAGTTTGGTTTTGGCGTCGTTGAAGTTTCATCCTTGCTCCATTGGTCTTCTAAACTTGAGGTAGGAACTCTTTACACCTTAATATGAGTTTTAACTTGGTTATAGGTTGTTGTGTGAAAATGGTGAGAATTGGGGGTGTTTAGGGTTTGGGCTCAAGTTTGCAAATAGGGGTTTCTATGTGGGTGTTATATAAATGATTATAGGGTTTGGATATGAGGTCATCTTGTGTTAAAATAGTTAATTTTGGCTTTTGGGTTAATATTTGGAAAATGAGGAGCTTTGTCCTAAAATGTCTTGAATAAGTGTTTTGTATAAATAATGAAATTAGCATGGAAAATGTGAAATTGGGAGGATGTATACATGAATGGTCTTGTTGGATTTGTTTAATCACTCACCTATGGAAATTTGATGACTTATCTGTTATAGAGATTGTATATCTGTTTAGAAATATCTACTTTGGGCTATTGGTGGAGGATAGTCATGATTGTTGTAGACATTGTATGTGGATTAGGTGAATTGAAACTAATCCCTTAGGAAAAAGCATAGTAGCTCGAATTGGAGAGGGCTTGAATGGCCTGAATGGGTATTGGCCGATCGTCTGCCCGGATGACTTGCCAGATGTCTGCCTAGACGACTAGGTGAAAGATTGTCCACCGCGGTTGTCACCTTTGTCGATCGTGGCTATTAGCCTCCTCACCAGACGACTGGCTGGACGTCTGCTCGGACGACCGACAAGGTGAATTTCGAGCCATTCAAGCCAACATCATATTCGGGCTACCAAGCATTGCTCAATCCCTTAACCATTATTATTGAATATGATTATGAATGATATACATTGTATATGTATGATATTTGGTAGAAGAACGGGATGTACTCCATGTTTGAGGAGAAGAAAGGAGATGGACTCTATTAAACTAAGTTAGCCTATGTGTCTAGGGTGAAAGTCTCGAAAACCATTTGTATCTATGGGTGTCGATTCCCGCGGATGAAATTTTCGTAAAATGGCAAATAGAAGTGAATGTATTTGTATGATGATTTTATCTGTTGGAAACTTGTGAGGTGTAACCTCTGTTGTTGGGATAAATACAGTGGATGTATCTATTGAACCAAAATGAATGAACTGAGATGCGAGTTTGGCATAACATGGTTTTGGAAAGAGTTATAAAGATTTTGTCGTAGGACAATGAACATGTGCATCATACTCCTATCTTGTTGATTCTCATATATTGTGTTAGTATGTTTCTACTGGGCTTCGGCTCACCTACTTGGGAACCATTTTCAGGTGTTGAAGATATGCCTCAGCCGAGATAATAGTTTGGGGAGACTTGGAGCAAAAGCTTCTTTTTTATTTATTTATTTATTTATTTTGTATAGCCAAGAGCTAAGTTGTATTAAGTTAGACTCTTCTTTTTGCTGTAACCAAGCAATATCTTGGAAAGATGTAAGCCCGTAGGACATTTATTTTGTTGATTGTTAACTGGTATTTCATGCTATAGATTTAGGATGAACATTTATGAATATATATCGCATGTGTTATCTTTTGTAATACGAACTCTGATGAATGAAAGCATACCAATTCTATTATACTCACTTCTCTTATGAGTTGGATTAGTTGCATTTTTTTTTTTTTTTTTTTTGGGCATTACAATTCTAATCCTAATGAAGTTGAGCCCGGAGTTGAGGAAGAGCATCCAATTCAAGAACCGCCACCACAAGTTGAATTGAGAAAATCTATAAGGGACTGGCAACCTTCGAGAAAGTATCCTCCCAATGAATTTGTGTTGATTTCTAATCAAAAGGAGCCCTAGAGCTACCAAGAAGCAATTGGGTATGCAAAGAAAGATGATTGAAAAAAGGTAATGGAAGATGAGATGAATTCCTTACTTGAAAATCACACTTATGATTTAGTGAAGTTTCCTAAAAGGGGGAAAATTCTGAAAAATAAGTGGGTTTTCAAATTGAAGAATGATGGCAAGAATCTAAGGTACAAGGCACGCCTTGTTGTGAAAGGCTTTGGGCAAAAGAAAGATATTGACTTTGATAAGATTTTCTCGCCAGTTGTAAAGATGTCTTCTATTCGGGTTATACTTGGCATGGCCGCAAGTATGAACCTTGAAGTTAAGGAACTTGATGTGAATACCACATTTCTTTATGGTGACCTTGAAGAAGAAATTTACATGGAGCAAGCGGAAGGTTTTGTAAAGAAAGGGAAAGAGAAATTTGTTTGTAAATTGAAGAAAAGTTTGTATGGTCTCAAGTAAGCCTCGCGGCAATGATACAAAAAATTTGACTCCTTCATGATGAATGATGATTTTTCTAAAATCACTTCGAATCATTGTGTGTTTATGAAAAAAATTTCAGATGACAAATTTATTATTCTTTTGCTTTATGTTGATGACATGTTAATTGTGGGTCAAGATTCTACCATGATTAACAAGTTGAAGTTAGAGTTGAGTAAGTATTTTTCTATGAAAGATTTGGGACCGGCAAAGCAAATACTTGGTATGAAAATTGTTTGTGATCGCAAAAATGGGCTGATTTGGTTGTCTCAGGAAAGCTACATTGAAAAAGTTCTTGAAAGGTTCAACATGGATAAAGCAAAGATGATTAGTTGTCTGCTTGCGGGTCACTTCAAGCTTAGTTCGAATCAATGTCCTACAAGTGAGAAAAACAAGGAAGAGATGTAGAAAATTTCTTATGCTTCAGCAGTTGGTTATTTGATGTACGCCATGGTTTGTACAAGGTTGGATATTGCTCACGCCGTTGGTGTGGTGAGTCGATTTCTCTCTAATCCGAGGTAAAGAACATTGGGCAGCGGTAAAATGGATTATAAAGTATCTTCGATGGATTTCGAAGATGTATTTGTGTTTTGGGGATGGTAAGCCAATGCTTGATGGATTCACAGATTCTGACATGGTTTGTGATGTTGATTCTAAAAAATCTACTTCGAGGTATTTGATGACATTTGCAAGGGAAGCTATGGCATGGCAATCTAAATTACAAAAATGTGTTGCTCTCTTAACTAGCAAAGCTGAATTTATTGCCATTATGGAAGCTTTCAAAGAAGAGTTATGGTTGAAGAAATTTTTACAAGAGTTGGGTTTGAAGCAAGAAAGATATATGCTGATTTGGATTATTATTTTGGATCTTCTACAATCTGTTTTGAAGACTTATGTTCATTTATTTAGTGAGATCTTTCCTCTTATTTATTTGTGATTATTTGGAATTCACCTAAGGGTAGTTTGTGAGACCATTGTGTCTCATGTGTAATCGTTTTAAAACTATTAGTTGATAGTGGAATCGAATTTCAATCTCGTGGATATACCTCACATTGAGGGAACCACATAAAAATTCTTGTGTCGTTATTGATTTAATTTTTCTGCATTAGTTTTTATTCTCATTGATTGATTTACTTGTGAGAAATCATCTATTTTCCCTAACACTTTCATAATATAAAATTAGCACATTATGTAACAAGGGTAATATTACGGTGCACACCCTCATGACATTTGTGAGTGTGATTATCACAAATATCATAATTTAATTCTATGTGAGTCATATAACTTTGGACAAAAAAAAACAAAAAGTCACCCATAAGGTATAATCAAAGAGTTCGTGGATAATAACCAAAATAATGTGATAACTAACATTACAATATACCATAACTAACACCACATTATGTAATAACCAAAAATCACAATGGTCATAACCAGAATTGTGTTTGCACTACAGAATTTATGTAATTAAACAACTCAAAATTATATCATGATCGGTTCAATTAAAACTCATTTAAAATACAAATAAATCAAATTTTAAAATATTTTAAAATACGTTAAATTTTAAAACAAAGTTTATAATTTATGAAACACACAGTACCTAGTAGAACCATACTACCATATAATTTATCTTGCAAGTCGCACCAATTTACGTTCTTCGAACTTCCCAACCTAGTACCATTTGCTTAAACTTAGTGGCCTTGGGTCTAAGGGTGGCTCTAAGTGCAGTCCAAAATATTAGTTGGACACTTCATTTCTTTGTGCATCTCAATCATAATTTTGAATTTGAATTTATTATTATTATTATTATTGTTATTATTTTGTTGAACACCCCAATACATTCAATTAAACCCATTTCTACCCTTCACCCATGGTTGTCGCTGGAGTAGTCGGAGTTGCTGCCACCTCTCAACGCACACCACGTCATCTCATCCATCCATTGCTCCCCTTCTTCTTCTTCTTCTTCATCCCGAAACCCTAGATCTAGGACTTCATTGGGTTTCGGAATAAGGGAGAAGAAAATGAAGAAGAAGAAGAAGAAAAAGCGGCGGCAAAGCAGGAAGGGGAAGAATTGCAATGGGAGGAGGTCATGGTGGTAGAAGAGAAGCGTGATGGTAGCAAATGGCAATGATAGCGGTGCGACGTGGAAAAGAAGAAGAATGGGTTAAGAGGCGCACAGCGGTAGCGGCGATGGCAATGGTAGTGATGATAATTGTAGCAACGAGACATGAAGAAGAAGAAGAATATATGGGTTGAAAGAAGCACGGCGACGGCAATAGTAGTGGCGCAACATGAAGAAGAATAATAAGAAAAATGGAGCAGATTGTCGGAAATGAGGAAGAAATGACTGAAGTTGGGTGACTGGCCGGAGATAGGTGGTTGGAAGGGTTAGGATTTTGGCCATTTTGGTCATTTACTTCAAGGACAAAATTGTATTTAAAAAATTGAAAACATGGCATACACAACCAATATTTTGAAGTGCATTTAGAGCCTCTTTTGGTCTAACCATCTGCACCAGGGTAAATTACCCTCACACCCATTGAATATCTTTGAAAGAACACTATCACCCCTTCATTCTCTAAAATATCAATTATTTCCCTTATTTTAGAAATTTATATAACAAATAGACCTATCTGTGAGTCAACCATGAGTTGAACTCATAAAATTTGCTGATCTAAGCAAAGAATTATCCCTTAATACCTAATTTACCAAAAAACATTTCATACCTTTGTAACATTGCCACAAATCAATCCAAACTATTCAGTGAGTTCTCGTATTCTTAGAGGGTGTTTGTTTGGAGAGATTAGAAGGGAAATTGGACTCTATATCCACCCTATCGAGTAATCTTTTATTTGGTTAAAAAATTATAAGTTGGACTAATAGTCCGACTGGACTATTAGTCTCCCATATGTGGGACTATCCTGTCTTAGGAGAATGGTGGACAAGCCCTCCTCTGGATTAACTATTAAAAAGATAATTTTGCCCTCCGAATATTTAGGGCATGTTTGGTTTAATTTTCAAAAACTAATTTTTTTAAAAAATAAAAAATTAGTTTTATGAAAAAAATAAAAAGTAATTTTAAAAATAATCATCCAGACTTTTAATCCCTAAACAAATATGAAAAACGTATCATTTCTAACTAAATAGTCGAGGCTCCTAAAATTAACAGTCCAATCATTCTCTTATCCAATATGTCCAAACAAATATATGATTTTGTCTTTTCTAAACCCAGCTTCTACCAGTCATCTTTCTCTTCTCTCTCTACTTTTGAATTTATTTTTTGGATAAATTACAAACACACTCCATGAGGTTTACTTAAATTACAAATTACTCCCTATGATTCTAGAAATTATATTATGCCCCCTAAGGTTTCTAATTTCATAACAAATAGGTCATTTTATTAATAAATTATCAAGTTAATTAACAGTTTTAAATAATGTTAAAATTTCATTTCAATTAATAATTCAGATAATTTTATTATTGTATAGGTGGACAGTTAGAAATTTCACTTTTTCAATTAATTCTATTAAATAAAAAATTCTAACATGAAGGTATTTATAATTTTCAAACCACAAAGAACAATTTTTGTTTTAAGTAAACTTCAGGGGTGTATTTGTAATTTACTCTTATTTATTTATTTATTTATTTATTCAAAAATGCTTCAGACCCCCACTGGGGGTCGACCCCCCAGCGAAGTGTAACTCCGTGATTGGGCAAAAAAAAAAAAAAATTATTTTCAGCCAGTGGGGGCACGCCACGTCACTGGGGTCTGCAGCACTTCTGTTATTTATTTTAGAGAATTGTTTGGAAAGTCAGTGATAGATTCTCTAACCATCCTCACCAATATAGGTTCTCTCTGGTCCCCTGGAAATGTCCCGCCATCTTAACCTTTTTTTATTCAAATGATTCAAAAAACCGTTAAGTCCTACACAACCAACACCCTTACATCTCTCTCACACAAATGCAAAACTCTAAACCACCTCAAGCAAATCCATGCCCACCTCCTCAAATCCCGCCTCCCCGAAAACCCAATCGCCATCGGACCTCTTCTCTCCTTCGCCGCCACCTCCACCTTCACCAACGCCGCCTTCTTCTCCTACGCCTGCTTAATCTTTCAAAACCTTTTCTATAGAAACACCTTCATCTACAACACCATGATTAGAGGCTATCTTCAAGCTCGTTTCCCAATTCCCGCCATCTTGTGCTATCTTGACATGTTAAATTATGGCCTTCCCGCCAATAATTACACTTTTCCGCCTTTGATCAAAGCTTGTTCGAGTCTTTTATCTAATTATTCGAAGCCAATTGGTTGTGTAGTTCATGGGCATGTTGTGAAATTTGGATTGTCACATGACCCTTTTGTTGTTACCGCGCTTATTGAATTTTATTCTTTAAATCTTGAAATGGAAAGTGCACGGATGTTGTTTGATAAAATTCCTGAAAGAGATGTTGTATTGTGGACCGCAATGATTGATGGGTATGGGAAGATGGGGGATGTTGAGAAGGCACGAGCGTTGTTTGATGTAATGCCCGAGAGAAATGTGATCTCTTGGAGTGCAATGATGGCAGCTTACTCACGGGTTAATGAATTCAGAAAGGTGCTCAGTTTGTTTAGATGGATGCAAGACGTGGGCACAGAGCCAAATGCGTCGGTGTTAGTGAGTGTTTTGACCGCTTGTGCTCACCTTGGTGCTCTTGCACAAGGATTGTGGATCCACTCCTATGCTAAGCGGTGCAATCTTGAATCCAACCCAATACTAGGCACTGCGTTGGTTGACATGTACTCAAAATGCGGTTGTTTGGAGTCAGCGTTATCAGTGTTCAAGGATATTCCTAATAAGGATGCTGGAGCATGGAATGCCATCATTTCCGGGGCTGCAATGAATGGAGATGCTAGAAAATTACTCAATCTATTCGATAAAATGACAATTGATGGGACTCGACCCACAGAGACCACATTTGTTGCTCTTCTCACCGCTTGCACGCACGCAAGGTTGGTTGAGGATGGCCTTAAATTGTTTGAACAAATGGGTACCTTCTATGGGGTCAAACCCAAGTTTGAGCATTATGCATGTGTAGTTGACCTTTTGGCTAGAGCAGGTATGTTGAAGGAAGCCGAGAAGTTTATAGACGAGGAAATGGGTGGTATAGAACGAGCAGATGCAAATGTGTGGGGAGCTCTATTGGGTGCTTGTAGAGTGTATGGAAATGTTGAAATTGGAAACAGAGTTTGGAAAAAGTTGGCTAGTATGGGCGTATCGGATTGTGGAACGCATGTGCTATCGTATAATATCTACAGGGAAGCGGGCTGGGAAATGGAGGCAAGGAGAGTCAGAAGATTTATTGCAGAGACGAGAATGAAGAAGAAACCTGGTTGCAGTGTTATAGAGGTGAATGGTGTTGTTGAAGAGTTTCTTGCAGGTGATCTTTCTCATACACTGTCAAAAGAGATATGTGAACTGCTTGATTCTTTATTTAACATGATGTATCTTGTTGAGTAAATTTATTTAGAAGTCATTTTCATATTTGTGGAGTACCACTTTTCTTCTTTATTTATACATCTGAATGCCATTGTTCATTCTTTAACATATATGAAAGATTTATACGAATTATGAATTGAATTCATACAGCTGAGAAATGCAACCCCTTCCTTGCCTGATTAGGTTAGATGGAATCATGGATACAGTGAGAATTTTTTTGATCAGCAAAAGAAAGCAACCTTTTATTATTGAGATCAAAATATTACATCAGTAAAGGAAAGAGAGGAAGTGCGAAATAAATGCATCATGGCAAAACCAAACTTATCCCAACTAGTTTGGCACAATAGAGGCACACAAAAATCATGTGCAAGCACTTTCAACAAAGCAAAGACAGGTTAACAAGAGGACAACCCAAACAGAAAAAAAATAAAATAAAATAAAACAAAATAAAAAACAAAACAAAACCGCAGCAACAAACAAACTTGAGCATAGCAGCTCCCTTTGTTATCAGCAGCAGCAGAGCAGTCCAGCTCTACCCAAACATGAGCATAACAACAAATGCAAAAATAAACCAGCAGCATCCAAGTTCCAGTTCAAGATCCACCATTACCAAATCATGAAATTACTTACCCCTTGCGCAATATCTCACTTGATCTAGATTATATATGAAGTCATTCACTAAATAATGCGATCCTTTTGTAGAAGTCTTCATCCAAATCGCAACCCTTACTTATATCAACTCACATACCTCAACCAGATTTGGTTTTTTTTCCATTGAAGAGACAATCATTTCTGTGCTTCCATACCAACCACAGCACAGCAACAGGAATGGCTTTCCAAACTTGACTTTCCAACCTTTTGAATTTGATTTGCAACCACCACACCAGCAAGGTAGTGACAGAACTAGGAATTACCCACTGAAGTCCCCGTCAATTGATCATGCTCGACCAGACCTTCCACGCAAACAGACACAATAAAAAAACATGATTCAAATTTTCAAGCTCATCTTTGCAGAACAAGCAGCTGAAAGTAGCATTTCTGTCCAAAACTTCAATCCTTTGCAAAAAAATCTGAAGTCTTCACCCCACCCTTCGAAGTAAGCCATGCCAAGAACTGAGCTGTAGGACGATCGACATTATTCCATAGTAACCTTGGAACTCTGCACTTTGGGCCAAATGCAGATTCACACCATAAAAAAGATGATTTAACACTGAATATGCCAGAATTTGAGGCTTTCCATTTTAGCCTATCAACAAAACCTTCCCTTAGAGCCTGACATGAGGTTAACAATTCACATAACCTATCAACCTCCTCAATTTCCCAAACAAAAAGAGCTCTTCTGAAATCAAAATTCCAATTCCCATAGCTAACCTTTTTATCAACAAACAACCTGAGAGTACCCTCTTTTTCTGTCGATAAGCTAAACAATCTAGGAAATTTCTCATTTAGTCTTCAATTCCCAATCCATTTATCTTCCCAAAAATGAATTCTAGTCCCATCTCCCACAACAATCTCAGTATTTTCCAAATAAAAGTTATCAGATTCAGATTAGAGAAAGCAATTAAGATTATATCCCGCCAAATACCTGAAACTTAGTTGGTTAATTGGAGAGATTCCACCCTCAACATTAAACTTACTGCTCACTAGTTTTTTCCAAAGAGCATTATCATCGCAACCAAATCTCCACCACCACCTTAGAAGTAAACATATGTTCACATCCCTAATACTTTGTCAAATCGGGATTCGAATCGTGAATAGAAATGGCCTCGTACCGAATCGCGAATCGAATCGTGAATCGTAAAGACTCGGTCATTTTTTCTAAATTACTTAGAAAAATATATCTACACATTTTGATGTTAAATGTATCTAATGAATATGAAATATTTAGACTTAAATAAATGAAAATGTTATTTTGAATGATGATCATGTAGTTTAATATATAATAAGTTAACAAAGGTTCCCATGTAAGATCACCATTTTACCTTTTCCCTTTTTTAGATATTTCTTATCAACCATTCTAAATAAAATATAGTAAACAAAGACAAACTCTCAATTTCTAAAGTAACAATAATTTGACAACGATATTGATATTTGGACAATAAGCATACACACTTTTTCAAGTAACAATAACCAAATAACAAGAAAGAATTATTTAGGATATTTTATTTTAAAGCATAAAATATTTTAAAATGTATAACTGACCTCACTCATGTAATATTCAACTATATTTAATTTAATAAAATAGCAATAGATAATTCATGATGTAAGTTACTTTAATCTTAAACATTTTAGAAGATATATTGTGATTTTTTAAAAGAAAAAAAAAATGTTTAGTTTGATTGAATCTGATTGAATCCTATTAACAACTTTATGATCCCTAAAATAACAACAAATCATGTATATATGTTAGTTATTTTGGCTTTAAATGCTATTAAAAGTTGTATTATGTCATTTTTACTAAAAGATGGAGAAAAACGGAGTTAAAAATATGTCAGACGCGATAGTTTCAAGAATTACATGAATCGTAAAAAGTGCATCAAATCGTGAATCAATTATGAATCTTGCGAGTCACTAAAGATTCACTTCCGAAACAGATTCACCCATAGATTCGTATCGATTTTGCAAAAATTACGAATTGAATCATGAATCGTAAGATTCTGATAACAGACCCAAACCCCCTTGTTGCTTACTCTTAGAGACCTCCCTCCAACTTACCATATGAATTTTACGTTTTAAATCTGACCCTCCCCAAAAGAATGCAGCTTGTATTTTATCGATTTCCGTTGCAACCCCTACCAGCATCATAAAGATCGACAAGTAGTAAACTGGAAGGCATGAGGGGACTGACTTTATCAAAGTGAGTCTTCCAACAAAGGAGAGCAGTCTTGTCTTCCATGTTGCGAGTTTACACTTAAACTCCTCAAGCACAGGTTTCCAAGTGTGCCTCCTTTTAGGATTAGCCCCAAGTGGTAAACCAAGATATTTAATTGGCTGACATTGAGTAAGGCAATTTAATTTTGCAGCAAAATCGGTAGCAATTGCGGCTGAAACACCTACTCCACATACCACGCTTTTGTGATAATTGAACTTTAATCCTGACATTACTTCGAAACACCTTAGGATTCTCTTAACAGTCACCAACTCCACCCAACTTCACAGAACACAATTGTGTCATCAGCAAATTGAAGGTGAGAAAGTTTCTGCCCATTAGACCCAAAAGTAACACCTTTAATCAACCCCAGGTTTCTTGCTGTTTCAAGCAAAATGTTTAAGCTTTCAGCCACTTTGTTAAAAAGGAAAGGGATGAGCAGATCACCTTGCCTTAATCCTTTCCCAGGACAAAACTCTGATGATGGGGATCCATTCACAAGCACATAAATTCTGGCTGTGGAGATGCAAGACTTCATCCAGCTCACCCAGTTAGGTCCAAAACCAAACTTGGTAAGCATATCAAGCAAAAAATTCTAATTAACTGAATCATAAGCTTTTTCGAAGTCAAGCTTAAGAATCAAACCTTTCTTCTTCGATCTTTTCCACCAGCCAACAACCTTGTTTGCTATTAGAACACCATCCATTACAGTGAGAGTGAGTGATGAAATTACTAGTGTTGTGGTATTAGGTTGGAAATGTTAGATAAATTGTGTTTGTGGTAGTATTAATTGGTTGGGATTAAATCTATGAATTGCATAAAAGTTCTCATTATGTAAAAAGTGATTGTTATTTTTGTAAAGCGGAGGACAAAATAATCTTTTGCACCTCCAATTCCACAAAAATGGATTAGCAATCCCAACCTTCCACAGAAATGATAATACCACCATGTGGGGATTCATACCCCCATGAAACTATTAGTCGTATGTCAATTTTGCCAATAGAACATCATTTATGTGAGGTTCACCGAATTATTAATCTAATACCTTCACTCATGGAGCTCAACAAACATGGTCTCAAAATTCAGGGCTATGATAGCAAAAGCGGGAAAGAATGGTGTTAAAAATCCTATTTGAAGGTCGTGCAAAGCTTTATACTATGTTTGGATCATGAATTTGGATATAGATTTGGAAAATGAAAAGAAAATAGAGAAAAAATTTAGTTTATATTTCATTTGTATTTCCCTTTTTTTTTCCCCCCCCCCCCCCTTTTCAAATCTCTACCCAAATCCATGATTCAAACACAACTTTAAAGTTTCTATTTTAAAAAAATTAAGACAAATATTTTAGGAACTAACAAATCTTACTAATTGATGTCATATAATAATAAAATTTTGAGATAAAACAAGACCCAATTTATAATAAGGGTCACATCTTTAAGTTAGAGAAATTTATAGAATTTATTAATTTATATAACATTAGTCAAAAATTAATTAGTTCCTACTTCAAACACAGCCATAATAATCTTGACCTATGGGCTTGATAGATGTTCACTGTAGAAATCCTTTGTTGTTAAGCATTGCAAGCTGTGTTGATTGTTTCTTGGACATCTGACAATGCATCTCAACTGGGTCAATTTGTTTTTCCTAACATTTGCTAACAAGGTCAATCAAAAAATTCAAGAATTAAGCATCTTCAATCCTTCATCAATTTTTTCTTAAAATTTAAATTTAAAAAAAAAAGTAAAAAATGTGCCCTAACGTTCATATTTTTATTCAAATTTAAAAAAGAGTACTAATCGGAGATAGTTTTTTTTTTCATCAAAAATGGTTTTAAACAAGTTTTTAGGATGATTTGGAATTTTTCAAAAAGATTTGATGAGAGAGAGAGAGAGAGAGAGAGAGAATTTAGCACCATGAAATGAAAAGTGCATCTTTTAAGGATGCTTTTGAAATGCAGAGGATTGTAGATCATGATGTTGGCAATGACTTTCCTCCTAGACACATAAAAGGAAGTCATCTTCTTTCTGGATCCCACTATCTGTATTATGCACATGCTGTGGTGTAGTGCTTTGCTTTTGGCATTAATTCCCAACTACATTTCTTGGGTTAAACATACAGTCAAATGCCATGAAGATAATTTCATTTCATAGAAACTGTACCCTCTCATGCAATATGGGAAATGTTTTGGATTCCCTTTGGGGATGATTTTCACACCCCGAAAGTGATCCTGACTTTCAATGTATATGTAAGGTCCACTCATGTATGTATAGAGTCTACATCATGAATAGTTCAAATTTGTGGGGACCTTGTAAAAGTGAGAGTCTCAATCATTACTCCATACAATATATCTCAATTACATAGAAAGCGTACCCTCTCTTCATTTCTTATTTAATTTTATTTTTAAAAATTTTTTGGGAACATATCTATTGGTCTTGAATTTGCTGAGGAATTTGTAGAGAACAGTGAGAAAAAATAAAAAAATCCAAGTTATTCACTTTTCTTTTATTTTTTATTTTTCCTTTCACACATTATTCCACAAATTTAAAATTTAAACACAACGTAAAAGAAGACGAATATAGCATAAGAACGCATAATAATCATAAAAATAGTTTGAAAAGTCTTCATTTTCATATCTATTCATTTTGCATTTTTTCTTTTTTTTAACATGTACAAAGAAAAATTTGAAAACACAATTTTCATAATTTTTAAATATTCAAAAACAACATTTTGATATTTTCCCAAAACTGGGTTGTTACCGAAAATTTTATCCTGAAACAATTTTCGAAAACAATTTGTCAAATAAATTTTCATTGTTTTACCAAAAAATGAAAACACAACCAAGAGATGATTTTATCAACTGCTCTCAGTACTATTCACGCCATAAACAGTGCAATCAACAAATTGATAAAGCATGACAATGTAATACTATATTCCCTTTGCATGACCCAACCAATACATTGAATTGCGTGATACAGTTTTGAACCGCATATAAACCGACCTGCTCCATAGAAAGGCTTGAATCCTCACTACACACCAACCCTATTAAACTACAAAGTTTGGTACGGATTGAAGCAGATCGGCCGTGCTAAGCCTGTTGGGCAGATTGGACGGCTTTTTGCACAGTCCTAATTGCACCATCACTACTGATCTACATCACCATGGAAAGAAACAAATATATCCCAACAAGTATATATCGCCAACATAGATATCGCAACAAGTATATATCTCTCATCTACCTTAGTTGCTGGGGCTGGGGCCTCCATAGTAGTCTGATAAGCAATCCTCTATTATTGATTGAACAGAGGAACAGTAATCAGTTCATCGATTATTCACTAGACGATATGAGCCTTTCAAGGCAGTCAATCACCGCATCTTGGGTTTTAGATGCAATGCTTTGCATCAAAATCCTTGTCAGATAATAAACTGGTAATGAGTTTACCAAGCCTTTCAGCCCCAGGACCCGGTCTCAGTTCAGTTATATTTGCAATGAAGTGATTTGGGGCGGTTATGTTTGTGCCACCGTTACCAAACCAACTACCTGGCACAAACCCATCGGCAACACGGCCTAAAAGCTCAGAATCAATCTTGTCGAGGACTGCTTCATTTCTGCCGAACTTTCGGGCAAAGGGGGCGTTGCTATCGACCATTCTCTGAAAGTCAGCATCAGTGAGGAAATGTGGGTGTTGTTTGGGAGGGTTATCCCACGATATGAAATGGAGGTCATGGTTCACAGTGGTGTTTCGAAATTCTTCAGCGTTGCAAATAACTGTGTGGAAATATCCTTCAGGAGAAGAGAGAAAGTTGGCGTAATACATCAGGACTATCCTGGGGAGGTTGTCCCAACCCCATAGACAGAACTCCATAAATGGGCGAGAGAGCATCATCCAAGCAGAACCTGAAGAAATCAATGCAGTGTCTATATTTAGATTTTTTTTTTTTTTTTAATGATCATAAGTTCAAATCAAAGTTAAAAAATTACAAGTTTCTGCATCCTTTCAAATGAATGGACAACTTGAATCTAAAGGAAGACAATAAAATGTTTTGAGCATAATGCACTAGGGAATGGACTTGAACCTAACGACAATCATTCACAACTCAGTCTACTCCAAGTCCTGTCTTTCAGTTTGAGTCTACCCAGCCAATCAAATTATAACTGTGTTTTTAGTAAGAACCGCAACAGTCTCCCAGTAAATAAATCAGAACCAGCACAGCTGTTGCTCCATGATGATATGGACTCCTAAGGGACAGGTAATTCATTTTTAGGTTCGTCATCTTTTAGAGAATCCTGGCGTCTCTATTTAAAATAATAAAAATTTATATAAAAAATAAATATAAAAAAATAAAAACATGACAACATTTTGAGCCTGCTTAGATGTGCTGCCCAACTTCTTTTTTTTCAGTAGTTACAATACCTACCTATCATTGATCATATAGGCACTAATAAATTTGATGTGCTAGGTATACTTACAGTTCATCTACTCATGTCACTTGTACTAGTTTTCAAGCTGAAGATGGGGAAAAATAAAAGATAATAACAAAGGAATAAGGCTTAGCAATTATACTTTTTTATCTTATTCAGCATTGACTTAATTTCTTTATACAAGCAGATCAGCAGTTTGAGGCATTAGGCTATCAGCAGATTTAGGTAGGTGATACACAATTTTTTTATAAAAGAATTAGCAAGACCATATTTTTGAAACCATTTTCAAAGAAGATTTGATACCCAAGGCTACGAACAATGGAATACCAATTGCATCCAGATGTGAATGAATAAACAGAGAAATAGCAAGATATGTTTCTTCATGCCTATATTTTTAGATATGAAATTCTGTTTTCAGACTCCATGCAGCTTCCACTAGTAAACAGAGGAATGCAATATAATGATTAATCATTTGGTTCCACATGCCTTTGTCAGCATTAAAAGAATTAGCCTAAAATATCCATAAATAGCACTATAAATACGTATATCTGGGTAAATCTGCCAAGTCAATTGTTATAGAACTCAGCTGATTAGCAAGGAAGGTAGTTCCTTCTCGTCTATGGATTGGATACGAAAGTTTAACATACTAAACGCCAGCTATCAAAAAGTTGTAAGCAATATAGTTGTCGTGGGAACACTTAACAGCTCAGATGCCTAATCAGTTGTTTTACATCAAAAGAAACCCAGGTTTTGTTTGTGGTAGTTACTTCATCTGTTCTCACAAGTAGCTTTGATAAATAATGTCAGGAAATGCGAACAGAACTTTTAGTTCAAGCAATGAGAAATCAATTAAAATGAGCTCTCTAGAGCTAGCTTTCTTCACAAAACGATGCTGTTTGCCACACAAAAAAAAAAAAAAAAAAACAACTTAAATTATTGAGAGAGAGTAGAGTTGAATTGTCCGAAACTGATTGATATAGGCCCTGTTTGGTAGGGCTTATTTCCAGCTTATTTCAACTTTTAGCTTAATTTAAGTTATTTTGATGTGTTTGGTTCAGCTTAACAATACAGCTTATAACTTTTTGTAAAACAAAAAACAACTTATTCTTAGAGTGGGGGAGGAGAAGCTTAATTTATAAGTCAAAAATCAGCTTATATTCACAGCCATAAGCTATAAGTTGTTAGGCTATAAGTTATAATCACTTTCCTACAGCTCTACCAAACGGGGCCATAGAAGACTATAGGGAGAAAGAAAAAGAAAAGAAGAGCAAAAGGGCCATGCCCATAAACTCAAAGGACCCAGCCTAACATGTATGAAGCACGGAGGGTTCAAATAGGGTGACATATCCATATCGGATACCAATACTCCTTGGATACTCGCGGATCTGTATCGGATACTTATTAAAAGTATCAGATACTTCTTAATTAATTTGGAGTATCGGATACTTAATTTTGAAGTATCGGATCCTCCAAGTCACGTATTACTTGTTTTACAAAATTAAAATCGTAGCATTTCTTGCATAGTATTCTAATATAATATAACTGTAAGGATAAATATAAGAATATTTTTCTAATACTTTATTTAGTTTTCTGATAAGAAGAACATAGTGAGTTAAATAATAGAATTTGTCAAATTGATGTATCCTAATTATTTCATGCATGTCTCTTATAACTACATAGAAAGTAAGGATTAATAGTAGAATATAACAATATTAAATAAATAAGTAAACTTGAATATAACATTTTTTACTAGTGCCAAAGGAAAAAGCACAATGATAAGTTGTGAATCGTTCTATTATTATAATATAAACATATTAGACTTGACATTGAAATGAAATATTTATAAGGCCTATTGAAAATTTAAAAAGTAAACAAGCTACTAACTTAAATTAATAACTAATTCTTAAAGATTAGTATTTTGCATTATAAAATTACATTGTGATTTCTCAACATTCTTTAGTTTATGTGTAATTCACTATTAATAATTTTAAAAATATATATTTTTCACAAATGTATCATAGCTGTACCCGTATCTTATTTTTTAAAATTTTGTCATATCGCCGTATCCATATCGTAACGTATCGTATCCATATCTCGTATCCGTATCTATGCTTCCTAGCCTAACACTCAATATTTATTAATCTAAAACTGAATAATACAAAACAATTCCTAATATTTATAAGCTAAAACCCCTAATCAAAATAATAAACTAAATCCTAACAAAATAAAGAAACCAATTTTAATGAAATATCTAATTGAAGTAGACTTTAAAACAAATAAAAAAGTTACTAAAGTAATTAAAATATTAAAGATAAAATTATGAAATTGTAAATAAAATATCCCGGCCAAAATTGGTGCGTACTCCTTCCACACCGCATCGCATCATGATGCCTTGGAAAAAGAACTATCATGTTTGCAAAGATGCCATGGCCAAAGGAATTTTAACTAGGAGTCAATAGCCTGCTAAAGGCAGAAACAAAGTAATCCCAGTACAATTCTAGAGTTTACTACTTTAAATTACACAACACCATGCATACTCTAACCAAACTCAACCAAACCTTAAATCTCATCAAATGGGGTCAGCTACATAAATATTTCTTCTCTGCTCGACTCTATCCAAAACCATATCGTTAGTCAAATTAAGAAAATTCATATCTTTATTTACTATACTAGTCTACGTCAATCTAGGTCTATCCCTTCCCCTAACACTACCATCTATCGTCACTGTATCGCATCTCTTCACTACTGTCTCTGTTAGTCTCCGTTGTAAATGAGCAAACTATCTCAATCTATTCTCTCTCAACTTATCTTCTATCGGTACTACTCCTAAGTAAACTACAATTCCCTGTAATGCAGATTGTTACTAAATTTCATAGCGATTTACTTTGGACTAGTTTTTCCGGGCATAATCCTGACCCAGATATTCTATTTCCTTTAGCAAGTACAGTAGGCATTCAGCTGCTTAAATTACAGAAAAAGATTATTTTTAAAAGATAGTTTTTGCATTTATTCAAAGGGACGACGATGCAATGAATTTGAGTCAAACTAATTAGAAAGAACAATAATTATAGCCAAAACAGAAGTTGATTAATTGCTTACCTGTGAAAAGCTTATACGCAGTAGGTATACTCCGTTTTTCCGAGACCCAAAATACATCTGATTTCTGCAAGCTGTACAGACCGGGATCTATTATAACTGGCTTGGCTCTCTGAAATCTAACAATAAGATGAACTTTGTGAGAAAATAGGAAGCTTAAAAATAAAGCATTAAACAGTTTATGATACGAAATTTTGCAAATGATTTGTAAGTTCTTTTAATTAAGAGAAGTAGATGAACCACATACTCCTTCCAGCCAATGTCGCTAGTATGCTCAAGGAAATTAAGGTCTCTCGGTATAGTTGACAAGGTATGAAGCATATCTGTTGAGAAAATTGAAAAAGCACAAAACAAAGCTATCAAAAAGTAAACATGAAGAATTTTAATCTCTTCATTTTCAATTTTAGCAAAAAGAAACAATGAGAAAGACTGAAAATCTGGTTTGAACTAGAAACAATTCCGGGTTATAGTTTAGAAACATTATTTGAATTTCTTAGAACCATAGGCAGGCAATTAATAACCAATAAAGTGGTCATGAAGTTGACTTCTTCAGCTTTAATACCCATTAATATATTTTCTTTTCTAATATAAGCAAAGAGACAAAAGTAAATATGCAGCATTTACCTCACTTCATTTCCAATTTCAGCAAAAGACAAAAATGAGAAAACTGAAAATCTGGTTAGTGAATTAGAAACAATTCAGGTTCAGACTTTAGATACATCAGTTGAAATCAAAATGGTCAATGCGAAGTCAAATTACTTAAACTTGAAGAGGTTTTTTAGGGCATTGATAAACAAAGCATAAAATAGTTGTAAATTCTTAACTACACATACTTTTATAAAGAATGAACAACAATTTGAAGCTTATTAACAAGGGAAAATGATTAGCCATTCACAAGAACAGACACTAGTTAACAAAATTGTCATGGAGCACATTAATAGCCATCAATTGAATCCCCAAAAAAACAACAAATTCAATAATAACCCTTCCCAGTTTGTCATCAGGAAAACCAAGAATCCCAAGAAAGCATATAAACAAAAATCAACTAACCAAATCAATACACACATACTACAAATTTAGCAACCTGTTGAAAAATACTAAAACTAATCAAATGCTAAAAAAAAGAAAAACCCAATAATTGATTTCAAAACAAAAATGAAGAGATTGATCAAAATACCAAAATCATACCATCTTGGGTTACCAATGGATAATCAGAGGCACTCAAATTGATGAACCAATCCCACTCTCCGCCTTCCTTCAACAAAATGGCGGCAGCGTGGAGCGTATTGCTTACCATGGTGGGTCCCCTGTAGGTGATCAAATTGGATCTGACCACCACTCTCACATTCCCAACTCTCTGAAACAAGCCTTCATTGTTGACAAAATCTACCAGCTCCAACCTCTCCTCCGGCGAGGCCTCAAGGTCTAGGTGAACAACGTATTGGTTAAGAGGATGGTAAAGGGCTTTGAGAGTCCTCTTCAAGCTCTCTCCATCGCCTTTAGACCCAGAAATCAGATAAGCAAGTCTGGGGATAGGATTGGTCAGTGTGGGAGATATGTGAAGCTTTGATTCGACAAACAATGGGGTTTGTGGAGCCTTGATTGGGTTGCGCCGAAATGGGTAGGAGGAGGAGGTGAAGAGAGAGAGGATTATGAGAAGTGTGGATGTCAGGAGAGAGAAAATTAGGGGAACAAACCATTTCATCTTCTTCTGTGGCTTATTGTTACCATCCATGGCAAAGGCCAAAAGTTTGTAGAGAGAGAAAAAAAAATACTACAGAACTGCTACTACTCACTGAAATCTGTTATGTGGGTTTGGGGGTGGAGGAGGAGGAGGAGGAGGAGGAGGGAATGGAAGAGTGGGTGGTTGCGCACCACCAGTCGCCACCAGGAACCACCACCGGATGTCACGGAATCTTTGCGGTGTATATGTCCTCGGTGTTGATGATGAGTGGGTGGGACTGTGGTCTGTTTGGGGTGGACTTGAAAGACTTTTTTAAAGTGGGGAATTATATGATTTTTGTTTTTTGATGGTTGGGATATTAATTACTTGTTTACTTTTCCACACAGCGCCTGCACCACCTGTAATACTCATACCAGAATGTAGGACAATTTAATTACTGGGTTTGGATACTCTGTAATTTGTTATCCCATTTGAGAGGATGCTTAGGTTTCATAGTTTTATTTTGGGATTGATTTTTGTAATTTGAATCGTTTATTTTTTTTTTTAAAACTCGTTAGGTAGAATATTTACATAAAAAATTACATGATCAGATATCGATAGATATATGTTTGAATTACATTTATTTTTAAAAAAATAAACGACAAATATAATTTTAAAAATAGATATCGATTTTTTATAATATAAATATAATTTAAACATATAATTACACATATTCGATCATCTTATTTTTTACAAAAATATTCTATTTTAATAAATTCTAAAAACTAAGTTCAGACTAAGATGAACCCACCAAACCCAAATACTTTTTCAAGTTAAGACGGGCAACCAGACAAAATACAAATCTTTAATTAATTGTTAAGAAATTGTCCATTTTCTTTCACTTAGAAGAAAAAAAAATTGTTTGATGTTTGAGTTGTGTTTGAGTTTATTTCACTATTAATTGTCTGCTAAATTATTATTGTTTTTTCATATTTCATTTTTAAACTATTAATTTCATTTATTTGATTTCTAAAATTTCATGTGATCTATTTAGAGATGATTAATAGGTAAATCTATTTATACACTAAATCAATGTGTTTGGTTTTAATTTTTTGAATTTAATTTTTTGAAAAATAAATTTCTTATTTTTCTTATTTTTTTATTTTTAGTGAATATTTTTAAAAGTTTAAGCATTTTTTAACTTTTTTAAATACACCTTATTTAGATGTATCTAAAAAGTAAAATATTTATAAAAATAATAATAAATACACAAGAATACGAAAAATGTAATGAGTTCTCTTTTTATTTTTTTATTTTTTTGGCATTTTTGGTTTTTAGTGATTTTCTAAAGATTTTTTTCACAAATATTATATATTTTAAATATATTTATGTTAGGTGTATCTAAAAATTTAAAAAATTGCTTAGAATATTAATAAAATTCAATAAAAAAAAACACGAAAAATATAAAATTTTAATGTTCTGAAAAATGAATCCTGAAAATTCAAACCAAACAAGCTTATTAATTCTCTCAATACATACCATTTAACCATTAAATTTATATAACAATAATATACTCAAATAAAATGACTATTAAGTACAATATGGGTGTGTGTATACTCATTTCAACAATTCATATATGAAAACACAAATATCACTGTACACACCATCACCTAGAACAAATCTTTTTTTTTATTATTTTTCAAACTCAAATTATTATTGTTTGAAGATTTAGGGGTTTAAAATATTGAAATTAATTGATTTTAAAGATTTACATCCTATGGATGGCATTGATTTGGAACAAAGCAACAATAAAAATGCCAATTACTTTATTATTTATCTTTTTTGTATTGATTAGAAACAAAATATATATACAATGTCTTATTCGTTCCATGCAGATGCAAAGTTGAACATTTACAAAATTTTCAATTATTTATATTTGAACAGAATCATTTTGTTCATATTATTATAGTTGAACAAGTATTAGACGTTCACATTTGAACAGAATCATTTTGTTCATATTATTATAGTTGAACAAGTATTAGACGTTCACATATGAAAATTGAACATTTTGGTTTAGTATGAATATAAATTTGTGAACATATTAAAGTTTTTAACACTGTATTTATAAACAATACTAAAACTATTTTTATGTTTAAAGCTTTGCAGAATACCACACTGATTGTTTCGTCGCTATAAAATTTCAGCCCACCATTTGGTTTTCGCCTTTTACTCTCACTTTGCTTCAATAAATTCAATCCAGATCGGGGTGAGAGAGGCACAGGCATTTAAAATTACCATGAATTGTATTTTGGACCTTATTATCTGTTCAACTTTCATGGTGTCTATATCATCTTGTGTATGTTATGGTGTGTATTGTACTGTTTGGGTTAGGCTAAAAAAGCAATATTATGGTGTGTGTTGTTGGGGAATTTTCAAAATGGGTTTTCAAAATTTATTATTTAGTTTTTGGGTGTTTTCAAAACCTTCCTTGTTTTTCTTTGGAAAACTTGAAATAAGCTTGGGGATTTTGTCCCACATTGAAAATAGAGAAAAACATGGAGCACTTAATAGAGTACTACATGGAATATTCCTTTAAATATGAAGTTGTGGGATGAATGCTACTGTACATGCATTCACACCACAAGGATGATGCTTCATACCATCTGCACACGCAAGCTTGGGCAGTGTGGCGTTTGATGGTGCATTTTGAACTTTGCACAGATACAAGGCGCCATCAGGGCGCTTTCCTATTTAGATGGGACAAGTTGGAGCGATGACGTAGATCCAACGTGACATGGGTGACATGGAATACAATTAGCTCTACGTGGCAGTGATGTGGCATCCGTTGGCGATGAGTCAACCAACCAATCGAACGATTGCATGTCCGATCTAGAGCAGTTCGATTATAGCCGTTGATTGGAGATATGCGTGATCATATGGATGAGATGGCACCTGATCGTGATCGGGTATGATCAGTCAAGGCATCTATTCTGTGTGAAAATGATTTACACCATAGATCGTCGATCTAACGGTTAGATCTGATAGGATGCGATCAAGGGACATGACCATTCAATCAAATGCATCAAGGCCTATAAATAGGCTGTGAAATCAGCCATTTCAATCATCCAAAAATTGAGAAAGTATTCCTACAATTCTCTCTCTCTCTCTCTCTCTCTTCCTCCCTCCCTCTCCTTCCTTCTCGATTTAGAGTTTCTTAAGCAAGTTTTTGCTTTTCTTACTGGTAATCAAATTTTGCAGACTTGATTATCAGTGTCTTGGTTTTCTTGATTATATCAAGAGTATTCTGATCTACTATCGTCAATGCAGACGCCAATAGACTTGATTTTTAGATCAGGCTTCATTATATCCTGGAGGCAAATTTGTTGTAACCCCCTGTACACCTTTTTGGTAGGTGCAAATATTGTCTTTAGAAAAGCGACTAAGTAACGCAACTTTAAGTACCAAATTTCTGTTCTACATAGATATGATCATCGCCAAGTTTTGAAGGCTCGAAAACCACCCACTGAAGAATTCAAAACGAATTGTTCCAACAATCTAAAGACGATATTTAGATATGGTGATGTCTATTCAGAAAATGACTCAAGATTTCATGAAGCTTGACCGATTTGATGGAGGAAATTTTCGACGCTGACAAAAGAAGATGCACTTTTTGCTCACCACTCTCAAAGTGGGCTATGTATTGACTACCCTCTATCCGGCAGAGCAAGAAGATGAGATTATGGAGCAAATCCGTACCATAACCAAATGGGAGAATGATGACTACATTTGTGGAGGACACATTCTGAATGCGCTATTAGACTCTCTGTTTGATGTGTATCAACATCTTGAAACGGCAAAGTAACTCTAGGACATATTACAATCAAAGTACTTCACCGAGGATACCACCAGTAAGAAATTTCTTGTTAGTAATTTTATGCGTTTTATTATGATTGATACAAAGCCAATTATGGAACAATTCCATGAGATCTAACATATTCTGAGTCAGTTTCGACAAAAGAATATGAGCATGGATGAATCTATTGTGGTTTCGTCTATAATAGAGAAACTGTCATCTTCTTGGAAGGATTTTAAGAAAACTTTGAAACACAAAAAGAAAGATCTAACTTTAGAAGAATTGGCTCAACACCTCCAAGTTGAGGAAGAGTCAAAACTTCTTGAAAGTAAAGATAACCAATTAGCTCAGACTTCCAAGATTCACATGGTGGATAATGGTAAGAAGTTCAACAAAAAGAAACGTAATAGTGACCCCCAACTTGAGAAAGATGCTAAGAAGCCGAAAGGCACTTGCTGGCACTGTGGCAAGCCAGGGCACTTTAGAAATGAATGTCGATCATACAAGAAGAAGCCAGAAGCATCAAATGCCAAAAACAAGTTCGTGGTTGTTGTATCCGAGGTGAACATGCTCGAAGATGCTGGTGACTTGTGGATTGACTTAGGAGCAACAAGGCACATCTGTAATGACAAGAGCCGTTTCACTACTTATGAACAAGTGAGTGATGAAACAGTTCTTTACATGGGCAACTCTTCAACTGCTGCTATCAAAGGCAAAGGGACGGTGGATCTAGAGTTTACATTTGGAAAATTCTTAAGTCTTAATGATGTTTATCATGTACTTGATGTTAGGAAAAACCTTGTATCTGGAAGCCTGCGTAATAAGCATGGTTTCAAGTTAGTATTTGAGTCAGACAAATTTGTCCTGTCTAATGATGAAATTTTTGTTGAAAAGGGCTACATATATCAGGAAATGTTCAAACTTAATGTTATCAATAATATATCTATTTCTGCTTATATTGTTGATTCTCTTTCTTTATGGCATGCTTGTTTAGGTCATGTTAATGCTAGGAAAATGCATGATATGGTTAATTTAGATTTAATTCTGAAGTATGACATTGATATGTTTGAAAAATGCAAATTTTGTGTGCAATCTAAAATTACTCGCATTCCATTTCCTAAAGTAGATAAAATCACATCTCTACTTGAACTTGTGCATAGGACTTAGATAGAGGCGGTGAATACCATTTTCCAGAATATTGTGAAAATATTGGTATTATTCATGAGAAGTCTGCACCTTACACACCACAACCAAATGGAGTAGCTAAAAGAAATAATATGACATTAACATGAATGATTAATGCTATGCTTTCTTACTCTAGTTTAAGTTCTGATTTTTGGGGTGAAGCCTTACTCACTGCCTGTCACATACTCAATAAAATTTCTCTCAAGGGAAAAAATATTACTCCTTATGAACTTTGGAAAACAAGAAACCTAATCTAGGTTACTTGAAAACATGAGATTGCAGAGTAATAGTCAGATTGCTTGAACCTAAAATAAAGAAATTAGGTGAAAAAGGAATTGAATGCATATTCCTTGGCTATGCTATATATAGCAAAGCATATAGGTTTCTGGTAGTATAGCCCAATGGTTCAATGGAACACAAATACTATCATTGAATCATGTGTTTTGGTATTTTATGAGAATCGTTTCACAATCATTCCAAAGTTGGATTCTAATCAAGGAAATGAATCAATTCCTTTGATGTCTACAAAGGAAAGTGAACAACATGAACCCATTGAGTCTAATGAACCTAATGAGTTTGTTGAGCTAAGGAGGAGTAAGAGGGCTAGGACTGAGAAGTCATTTGGCCCTGATTTCATTGTTTACCTTGTAGAAGGAACTAGGAAAACTTATTGTAAGCAAACAATGATTTCTTTGAATATGGACTCAAATCCATTAACCTTTGAGAAGATTATGAAGTCTCAAGATGTTGCTTTCTAGAAAGAAGCAATAAACGATGAGATGGATTCTATCATTCGTAACAATACTTGGATACTTGCTAATTTGCCACCTGGATCCAAACCAATTGGTTGTAAATGGATTTTCAAAAGAAAAATGAAAGTTGAAGGCATAATTGACAAATTCAAAGCAAGATTAGTTGCTAAGGGTTTTACTTAAAATGAGGGTATCGATTATTTTGATACATATGTTCCGGTAGCCAGAATTGCCACCATTCAAGTTTTGATTGCCTGAACCTCAATCTACAAGCTTGAAATCCATCAAATGGATATTAAGACCGCTTTTCTAAATGAAGAGTTAGATGAGGAAATCTACATGCAACAACCGGAACGATTTGTTGTATGGGGTAAAGAACACAAAGTGTGTAAACTCATGAAGTCATTATATGGACTGAAACAAGCTCCAAAATAGTGGCATGAGAAATTTGACAAAGTAATAGTGTCAAATGGTTTTAGGATACATGAAATTGATAAGTGTGCGTACAGTAAGTTTACTGGCAATAGAGGTGTAATCATATGCCTATATGTAGATAACATGCTTATTTTTTGTACTGACAATGATGTCATTGAAAGTACTAAAAGTTTCTTGTCGTCTAGCTTTAGTATGAAAGACATGGGCTTGGCTGATATTATTCTGGGTATTAAGATCAAACAAGAGAACAATAATTTGATTTTTACCCAGTCGCATTATGTTGAGAAAAATCTTAAGAAATTTAATCAATATAATTGTACACACATGTCTACACCTTTTGATTTAAATTTGAAATTCTATCATAATATTGGAAGAGTTGTTGATCAACTAGAATGCTTAAGAGTCATAGGTAGCCTGATGTATGTCATGACTTGCACTAGACCTGATATTGTATTTGCAGTGGAAAAACTTAGTAGATACACTAGTAATCCCAGTAGTGTGCATTGGCATGCTGTTAACCAAATACTTAGATACTTGAGGAAAACGATAGACTATGAAATAATTTATAATGGCTATCCAACAGTACTAGAAGGATTCACGGATGCTATCACTCGTCCACGAGTGGTTGGATTTTTACTCTTGGAGGATGAGCTATCTCTTGGGGTTCTAAGAAGCAAACACGCATAACAGACTCAACCATGGCGTTATAATTTGTAGCATTGGCTTCTTGTAACAAAGAGGCAGAGTGGCTAAGAAATCTCTTGTTAGAGATTAAGATATGGCCAAAACCTATGCCACCAATATCTTTACATTGTGATAGTAAAGTAACTCTATCACGGGCTTATGGCCATGTCTATAATGGAAAGTCTAGGCATATAGGACTGAGACATAGCTGTGTAAGGCAGTTTATCACAGAAGGTGTGATTACCATTAGTTATGTAAAGTCAAGTGAAAACTTACCTGACCCCTTAACAAAGGGACTTGCAAGAGATTTGGTATGGAAAACATCAAAGGGGATGAGTCTTAAGTCCACTTAACATAATCACTTCTGGTGGAAACTCGACTCAACGCTTGAAAAAGCATCAAGTCTTGAGTTCAATGAACCTAAGTACACTATATATCGTGATTGCAAGCACTTAGTTTTATTTCATTTTCATCACAAGGTTAAAGTGCTTAGCACCTGTAATGTGGAAAGAAGAGGATGAGTTAGCAAACTCTTAATAAGCTTACAACTGGGTTGTTAGGATACTGTAAATTATAGGGGTATTCTCAGTAAGCTTACCTATGTGAGTGTAGGAGGTGGGTCGTTTCCTATGAGTCTATGGGCTTGACTCTAGAGCGCTCATGAAATAGGATATAGACACAAGGTCAATCCACGTGTCCGTTTGTTTGAATACTTGAGGTAACCTGTACTGTGCGTGAGACATGCCCGGTTAGTCGTATAAGATCGCTAGTTCAAAGACAAGTCTACTATGCCATCTTGACTAACTTTGAGATATCTTCACTAAATGGATGATTCAAATCATAAGATATCTTCACCTATGCATAAGACTACCAAGTGAACCAAGAATCATCATCTGATATTTTGAAAATGGTGGGAGAATGTTGGGGAATTTTCAAAATGGGTTTTCGAAATTTATTGTTTAGCTTTTGGGTGTTTTCAAAACTTTCCTTGTTTTTCTCTGGAAAGCTTGAAATAAGCTTGAGGACTTTGTCTCACATCGGAAAGAGAGGAAAACATGGAGCACTTAATAAAGTGCTACATGGAATATTTCTTTGAATATGGAATTGTGGGATGGATGCTAGTGTACATGCACTCACACCGCAAGGATGGTGCTTCACACTATCCGCACATGCACATGCACACGTGTGCGCGCATGGTATGGGCAGTAAACTGTGTGGCATTTGATGGCGCACTATGCACTTAGCACGAACGCATCGACGCCATGAGGGCGCTTTCCTATTTGCATCGGACAAGTTGGAGTGATGACGTTGATCCAACGTGGCATGGTGGATGTGGAATACAGTCAGCTCCACGTGGCAGTGATGTGGCATTCGTTGGCGATGAGTTAACCAACCAGTCGAACAGTTGCGTGTCTGATCTGGAGCGATTCAATCATAGTTGTTAATTGGAGATACGCGCGATCGTACAGAAGAGATGATACTCGATCGTGATCAGGTATGATCAGTCAAGGCTTTTATTCACCATAGATCGTCAATCCAGCGGTCATATCTGATCGGATGCGATCAAGGGACATGACCATTCGATCAGATGCATCAAGGCCTATAAATAGGCTGTGAAATTAGCAATTTCAATCGTCCAAAAATTCAAAAAGTATTCATGCAATTCTCTCTCTCTCTCTCTCTCTTCCTCCCTCTTGATTTAGAGTTTTTGATCAAGAGTTTCTTAACTAAGTTTCTGCTTTTCTTACTAGTAATCAAATTCTGCAGATTTGATTATCAATGTCTTGGTTTTTTTGATTATATCAATAGTATTTTGATCTATTGTTGTTTGTGCAAAAATCGGTAGACTTGATTTTTAGATCAGTCTTCATTATATTTTGGAGGCAAATTTGCTCTAACCCCCTGCACACATTTTTAGTGGGTGCAAATATTATCTTTAGGAAAGCGACTAAGTAACATGACTTGAAGCACCAAATTTTTGTTTTACATAAACAAGATCATCACCAAGTTTTGAAGACCCGAAGACTACCAACTAAAGAATTCAAGATGAATTGTTCCAACATGTGTTGAGTGAAAAATCAAAAGTTTAAATTATTATTGATGTAAACTAAATAATGATGTGTATTAAGAGGATTGATGATATGTAAATAGAATCATCCCAGATTAATGACGGTTAAATCTTGAATTGATGGATAAATATATCACTTTAAAATTTGAACGACTTAAATCATATAATTTGGACTATAACTAATTAGATGGGTGTTTTTTATTGTATGATTAAATTTTTTAAAGATTTTTTTACCATTAAATTATGTTTTAACCATTTATTTATTTATTTATATAATTAACTTTAATTTGGACTACATGAACCAAAATCATAAATTTTAGGGAAATAAATCCTATCTCACAAACAAGTACTCCTATTAGTTCTAAGTTTTTTCTATTGATCTGTTAAGTTCTATTAATGGAGAGTTTCTTTCTGTGTAGTCCTATTTTTTATTTTGATAGTGTTTTGGTAAACAACTATACCCTTTTATTAATGTGACAAGTTTGATGTAATATTTCAATGTGGCAGGTATTAATGTGACACTCCAAAAAAAATTAAAAACTCCTTAGTTTACTTTTCCTAAATGTGACAACGTGGCATTATGATGTGATACTCTAAAATTTTTACTCTAAAAAAAATAAAAACTCCTTAGTGTATTTTTTCTAAATGTGACAACTAGGGGTGTAAATCTAGCCCAGCCCGGCCCGGCCTATGTTGGGCCTCGCAGGATCCCGCCAAAAATTCGGGCCGGGCCAGACTGAACCACGGGCCAAAAAATTATGCCCAGGCCCAGCCCTAGGCCCAGGGGTATTCGGGCCTTGGGCGGGTTGGCCAAGTGGGCCTGGCCTCGAGCTTGGGCCGGTCTGACAAATTTTTTTGTTTTTTATTTTTATTTTTTTCTACCAAAATTTTATTATTTTCCACTAAAAAACACACTCGGCCTTGAGCAGGCCAGGCCAGGCCTTAAGCGGGCCTTAAGCAGGACAATATATTGGGCCACGAGTTAGGCTTCAAAATGATAGCCCAAGCTCAAGGGCTCGGATTGGGCTTGGGGCCGAGCTAGGGCCGCGGGCAGGCTTCGGTTGCCCACGGGCCGCAGGCCATTTTTACACTTCTAGTGACAACGTGACAGTTATGATGTGTCACTTCAAAAAAAATAAAAATTTCTTGATGTATTTTTCTCAAACGTAATAACGTGACAAGTATGATATGACACTCTAAAAAAATTAAAAACTCTTTACTATACTTTTTCCAAACGTGACATGTGACACTCCAACATAGCGGGTATGATAAAACTCCCTAGTGTACTTTTCTTAAATACAACAACGTGGCGGGTATGATGTGACACTCCAAAATTTTTATTCAAAAAAAAATAACAAAAACTTCTTAGTGTACTTTTTTCAAATGTAACAACGTGGCGGGTATGATGTGACACTTCAAAAAAATAAAAACTTCTTAGTATATTTTTCTCAAACGTGACAATGTAGAAGGTATGGTGTGACACTCTAAAAAAAAATTAAAAACACTTTAATATATTTTTTTCAAACGTGATCTATGACACTCTAACGTGGCGGATATGATATGACACTCTAAAAAAATTAAAAACTCTTTAATATACTTTTCCTAAATGGGATACGCTAACGTGACAAGTATAATATGACACTAAAAAATTTTTTAGTATACTTTTTCTAAATATGATACTCTAATTTGGCGAGCAAATAAGTCATTACATATGCAAAAGAACTAAATAAATCACAAGAAAAAATATGGAATTATATGGATTATAAGTTTAAAATAGGGTAAACTACCAATAGGTCATAATAGTTGGACTTAATTCCCATTAAGTCCTATTAAAAATAAGTTTTGATCAAATTATCGTTAAAAATAATTTTTTGTGATAATTTTTTTTTATATGTCGTTAAAAATTGACAATTAGTGATTTTTTTTGTCATGATTTTTATAAATTATCGCTAAAATTTACAATTAGTGACTTTTTTTATAACAAATTTTTCTTATAAG